>VMDO01013705.1:0-55896 GCA_007922755.1 Pedetes capensis | reverse complement strand
AATTTAATATACATTAAATTCTATTCTACCCAAACTTGGATTCTTCAAGCATACATCTTCCATTCTGCCCTATTCTCAATATAATTTTTGACCCACTATTCCATATTTTCTCCAAGTTGTTATGTTCCCATATTTATCTCACTTCTCCTAGCTTCCACAGTATCAGTACTAAAAGTTCAAATAACTAACCACAAATACCAGAGTAAGTTGAGTCATATGTAATGTGGCAACTGATGATCTCTCTTTTATGCAATTCCTTTCATCTGAGTTTATAATTGCTATCCACACAGTTTAATTAGTCAGCTATCTCAAAGACTGACTTTGAATTTCAAGGGGGCTCAAATATGTAGTATCTTGGCCAAAATTGAGCAAGCCTATATATCAGACATGGTTCAACTGGAGAAACAGAACTAACAAGAGTAAATTAGACAGATAGATTTAATATGAGGAATCGTCTTAGACAGACAGGGAGGATCATGAGCTGATGAGAAACATACAAGCAGCAACAAGGAGTTCAAAGAAAGCTGGTCTAGAAGGGAAGATTACTAGCCAGCAGGAATCCCAGGAACATGAGCTAAGTCCAGGTTCAGGATGACGGTAGCTCTCTTAAAGAGTTTCACTTTATTTCACAATTTAGGACAGGCAAGAAAGCCATGAGAGGTGGGATCAATGAAAAATCAAAAATTAGAAAGCAAATTATAAAATATGCTTCCAAAAGTTCTAATGAGAGAAAGATAGAATGAAGACATGAGATGAATACAGTCTCCATCTTTTGATTAATTTAAGGTCAAATATTTAGGGGGTTTCAATTATAACTGCCAAGTCCCTTCATAGGAGCACATAGATCAGTATATAGTTGAGTGAACAGGAGAAAGGACAGTGTGAGCTACAAATGGTTACCTCCCTTGTTCTATCATGGGGCTGCACTCCAAGCTCATTTTTAATTTTTATTTTGAGTCAGGATCTCAGTAAGTTACCCAGGCTGCCTCTGGCCTTGAATTTTTGATGCTCTTGCCTCTGCTGTCTGAGTCGCTGGGATTACACGTGTGTACTATTGTGCCCAGCGTTGTGTGTGCGTGTGTGTGTGTGTGTGTGTACCTAAAGTAAACTGGCTTCAGTATCCACAAACATTATGATTATACTCTGCTTAAACAACAAAAGAGCATATGTTTAAAATTTTGTCACAAAATATTTAAATGTCCTAACTCAGCTCTAATTCTTGAGATTGCAATTCTTACTCAGCCTATTTCTTACACAATAAGCCACCCTGTTAGTATAAGAATTTGTTTACTTTTCCAGGAAGCCTCTCTACCATTCGATTCTGTTTTTTCAAACTATGGACAGCTATGTTTTGTCACCTATCTGGAAGCGACAAGCTCAGTTAGGAAGATGCTTCTGGAAGACCAGGACAAGCCTTTAGCATTCCCAGCCTCCAAGGACACACAGCACCCATGTTCCTTTGTGTTCCCTGCAGGGTGTAGAACACTTTCTATTATATACTGTCCAATCCAATGGAGCCAGATTCAAACATGCAATGAAGGATGAAGGAGGCATCAATAAACTGAAAGATCTTAGTGAAACCACTTACTGTAAGTGTGACAGACTTGGATGGGGAGGGTGACAGTGTAAAGTACTTGGAAAAATCACTGGCTCCCTCTGTTTTATCTCACTCACACTGAACTTATTCCTGCAAATGAAAGTAGTTGGTGAGGCCAAGGATTTCCTTCCATGGGACTTATAGCTATTAAGAAATTGAAAAATGGGGGTGCCATTAGGCAGAGACTTAAAGGAGAGGGAGAATCAGTTCAATCACTGTATATCATACTACCAGGGTACACAGATTACTCTAGTCCTTAACACATCAATTAAAAATCTGCCTTTTATTCTGTATTTTTTCCATCGAAGCAATATTCAGAGTTGATGTCTGAGTTCTTAGACAGTAAAATGCTTGCCATAAAACAAGAAATGTGAGGGGCTGCTTATGGAATAATGGAAAAATGGAAATTAGTGTCAAAATGATGTCATGGCTTCAAAACATTGTTGGTACAAGCACCTGACAGGCATCCTTGACACAATCTATAATGACACAGTAAGAAGGCAAAAATAATGTGACAATGACTTTCTGTAGGACTTTTGAAGAATGGCTGGGTGGGTGCTGATCTCCATATGCTGATCTCAAGTAGAAGATGCATTTCCTCTCTGGGACATCAATATTTATGGGGTTTATTGATTATCTTGTCATGTTTAAAATATGTGCTTAACAGTATATTTAAGGGTCAATTGGAGTCACAGGGACACATATGAGAGAGCAGCAGCATCTATAAGCAGGACAAGGGAGACATTGTGATATCCTTTGTCAGTTCCTACTAGCTCACGCAAAATGCCTCTGTCCCTCTGAAGAAATAAATCATTACAAATGTAAAATAATTGTCTCAGGAGAAATACCAAACCACGAAGATGGTATTGGTAAAGCTAACTAAAAATATTCAAAAAACTAACTGTAATAGTAATCTTATATATGTGCTTCCTGTATCCCTCTACTTTAAGAGAATTATCAGTGTAACATTTGAGAATGCCCTGGCTATTAGCAATTTATTCAATTTACAAACCATAAAAATCATATAATTTTGGACCTGGAAGAGACTTTAGCAGTCGTCTAGCTCAACTTTTGGAGACAAAAGACTTAATATCTTACAGGAGGATTGTTGTTGTTAGGTGCTGTCGAGTCAGTGTCTGACTCATAGTGTCACTATGTACAACAGGAAACACTATTGTCAGTGCTTCTCTGCTATTCAGAGTTTACAATGACTGATTGTTTATTAGGAGTGGGTTGCCACAGCCTTCTCCCAAGCCTACAGCACCTGTTGATCCCAGGCGGTCTCCCATCCGAGTCCTAACCAGGTCTGACCCTATTTAGCTTCCAAGATCTGACAGGATCGGATGCCACAGTAGGACAGCTGCACGCATCATACAGGTTGTTGTTGTTGTTGTTAGGTGCTGTCCAGTCGTGTTCAACTCATAGCAACCCTCATAGGGTTTTCAAAGCCTGATTGTTTGGGGGTTGCCTCAGGAATGGATTGCCACATCCTTCTCATATTTTTGGGGTGAGAATTGAACTTGGGACCTCAGAGACTGCAGAATGGTTCTCTATCAACTGAGCTAAATCCCAGCCTCATCATACAGGTAGGTAGTGTTATAACCAGTGCCCATTTTTCTAGCAACCAGAGTAGAGTACTTTCCTTTATGCCAGGTCAAGACAACTGGAACTAAATTTGTTGTTGTTGTTGTTAGGTGCCGTCAAGTTGGTATCCGACTCATAGCGACCCTATGTACAACAGGGGAAACACTATTGTCAGTGCTTCTCTGCTGTGCATAGGGTTTTCAATGGCAGATTGATTTTGGGGAGGGGGTTGCCAGGTCCTTCTCCCAAGCCTGCAGCACCTGGTGTTCCCAGGCGGTCTCCCATCCAGGTACTAACCAGGCCCGGCCCTGCTTAGCTTCCGAGATCTGACGGGATCGGATTCCACAGGGCTATGGCTGCAGGCTACAGGAACTAAATTTAGCAAGTATGATATCATGTACCAAGAGGTCTGGCAATAGGCAGTTCTAGAGTGGTGTGCAGACTATCAGTGCCGTTGAGTATTCAGGACCCTTCCAATGCTTCCACAACAAGCCTGTGGTTTCAGACTGGGGCTTAAAGATGGCTGCTACAGTTCTAGATATCAGATCTGGGTTCCAGGCAGGAAGAAAGAAGAAGGGATAAGTTGAACTACCAGATGTCCATTTATTGGCAGATCTCAATCATAACCCTAGTTGCAAGTAAAAAAAAAAAAAAAAAATTACCTTTCACAGCTTCAGAATAAAGAGAGCACAAAAGAGGAGATTGAAAATGGAAGTTGTGTCAGCTGGTCTCACCTAGGATGTTTGTAATACCAGCTGAGATGCACTAAATTGTGTGCCTCCCAAAATTTATATGTGGAAGTCTTAACCTTCCATGGGATTGTTTTGGAGACAGAGCCTTTAAGGAGGTGTTGTAGTTGTTGTTGTTGTTGTTGTTGTCGTCATCGTTAGGTGCTGTCGAGTCAGGTCCCACTTACAGTGACCCTATGTACAACAGAATGAAACACTGCCTGACACTTCACCATGCCCAGAGCTATGTAAATGCTTCTCTGCTATTCATGGGGTTTCTGATGGCTGATTGTTTCAGGATTGTTTCAAGAGTGGGTTGCAGGGTCTGGCTCCTGTTTCTGTGGTCCAAGGGATCTAACGTGGGGCCTGAGAGTAGAGTGGCACTCTACCAGCTGAGCTAAACCTCTGCCCCTCAAGAAGGTAAGGTTAAAGACTCTGCATTCTCCCTGCCCTTGCCTCATCAGTCTGTCACCCAGTCCCCTTCCTGTACCTGCACACTTGTCACAGCTCCCTCACTGCTCTGTTGCCTGCCACAGAAGTCCAGACCCCATTGTGTGGTCAGGTGTGGTAAACTGGGGATGCCAGTGACTGCCCAATTCCAGACCACCATGAGAAATGGCCTGTTGCATACAGAAGGGCCCAGCTCATGTTGTTCTAAGCTTTAAACCCCATTTTTACCAACTACTTTGCAAAACAGTGGCCCAGACACCAGTCCTTGACACTCAGTCTCTACTCCTATGACAAAGTGATTATAGCTTTTAAAGTATCACTTTTATTTTCATTTTATTATATTGTTTAAACCCCTAAAGATACCCATTCTGAGCCCTAGAGAGAAACCCTTTTGTAAAGGGATGTCACCTCTTGCTCCCTACTTCTGGAAGGTAGACCTCAGTCCTACCATAAAGGTAAGGTAAGGTTAAAAAAGGTCACATTGATCTAATGGAGTTACTTAGTGAGGATAGAGAAAGAAGGCAGATGTCTATAAACCAGGAAGAGAGCCCTTACCAGAAACTGAAGTGTATTAGAACCTTGATCTTGGACTTCTTAGCCTCCAAAATTGTGGGAAAATAAATTTCTGATCTTGTTGTCTTGTATTTTTGTTTGCTTGTTAGTTTTTAGAAAAATTCTTACAATGCAGCACAAGGTGGCCTCAAATATGTGATCCTCCTGCCTCTGCCTCTTGAGTGCTGGGATTACAGGCAGGTGCCACTACACCCAGCACATTTCTGTGCTTTAAGCAACCCTGTCTATAGCATTTAGTTGTAGTCACTGAGAGTACATGCAGGGGACTGAAATGAGCATGACACAGACCTGTCTACTTGGCAGACAGAGAAATACGAAATCAACAACAATAATAGTGTGATCATTGTTTTCATAAGTAATTACAGGTTAGTATTAGAGTATAGAGGGAAGTAAATAGAAATTCCACCTAACAACCCAGCACCATGGCTTTAAGGAGGCTTCTAAGAGTGTTTGGCCTCTGAACAACAGGCTAGTTACTTAACATTTATAAACTCCAAGTATGAAAATGGGGATCAAATCAAATCAAGGGCATATATTTGTTGTGTCGATCTAATGAAACAAACCACATTAATGAGCTAATGAAATACACCACAGTGTCTGACATTTTATAAGATTAAAAAAATTATAATCACATTAACTAAATCAGGGATCAGTAGATTTTTCTAAAGGGTCTTATAGTAAATCTTATAGGCTTTGCAGGTTATATAGTCTCTGTCACAACTAATTAACTCTTCCATTTTAGTGTGAAATCAGCGACAGACAAGTAAATGAATTAGCATGCTCTGTTCCAACAAAGCTTTATTCATAAAGACAGGTGATAGGCCAGATTTGGAATACATTGTTGCAGATAAATAATTGCAAATAATTTTAGGCATTATTTTGCAGGATTACTTAATATTTGCCTTAGATATGTACCTTTCTTTTAAGTTAGGAAAAACATATATTCTCATGAGTGTTTTTGGCATGCACATGGACCACATTTGTGGACATTTGATCTGTCCAGTGTTTTCTCTTCTAGATTTATGTCTCAGGACTAGCCAGGGCTTAGCAGCAAACTACTATGTTAAGTGAGTCTGGCTTTCTTCCAGTTAAATTTTGTGTGTTACCACTCATACAATAAAATTTAGTCCATGCTTCAAAAGCTCAAGAACTACAAGAGTGGGGTAGGACAGGAGATTAAAAAAAAAAAACACAACATAATTTTCATTTAAGGTTACTTTTATTGAGTGCCAGGTACTCTTCTAGGCACTAGGGAAACCAAGTAAAACATAATCCTAGCCCTCTAAGAACCTCCAGCCCTTCGTGGATGCAGAGGGCTGGAGTGATTGTTCCCTAGCAATCCACCCAATGTGTTTGCTTCCTTTCACAAGACATCATTTAAACTTTCCTCCAGAGCACCTGGATGAAAGCAGCTACAATTTCACTACCCTCTTTGATGACAAAGGTTGAAGGAGGCTTTTAGTGGTGGGCTATAATTTCATCATAATTCAAATGTTGCCTGTTCAATTTTCAATCTCATAACTCCATAGTCCTTTTCCTTCAATTAGCAAAATAAATCACAGGAGAGCAGAGCTGACAACTAGAAATTTCCAACTTGTATAATCCATCTCTTTTTCCAGAAGGAACCTTGACATTCTCTTCTCACAAGTTTTAAGCTCCTCTCCCTCAACGCATTGCCAAAGTTGCTTTTGAAAAACTAGAGTATTGTGGACAGAGTAAAATTGTTGGGAGAGACCTTGACGTAGAATATTATTATCGTGGGAGACAAGTAGGCTAGGGATTCGTTTTACTTTCTTTTATATAGAAATAAAACACCAGCACTAAGATCGACTAGCAAGCAGCCCAGATGCTCTGGCTCCTTCTCCTTTTGATGTATATTTGTGTATGAAAGCTTCATTTTCTTTGTTCCAGTGATTGAGGGAGTTCGGCCCTTTCAGTATAAAGCATCTACTTTCATTTCCTTTATTGAAATGGATATTTATCCCACAGAGAATGGTCCATGTTTGTCTGTGGGTCCTCCTTTCTCTATTCACATATCTCCTGGTTATATCTTTTTTTCTTTCCTTCTTTACAAGAAGTCCACATGGCATGCTTCCAATTGTGTTTATCCACTCCAGCTAATTGACAGTCACATAAGTGCAAGTAATGCAAGGCATTATTGTGAAAGATTTCTGTTCGCCTCTTTAATTAAGCAGTTGTTCACAGGTGCATACAGTTACAACAAAATTAATTGATAGCTTTATATTGCACTTCTTTAGCCCACTGCTATTTGATGTTTGCAAACACAACTATTAGATTTGTCTTATCTTGCATATAAGGGAAGATTTCTCATTTTCTTCCAACAGAGGTTAGGACAGGTTGCCTTAAGTACCGGAAAATCTATCAAAGCAGCAAAGATAATTTTACTAAGAAGGAAACAAAGTGAAATGTTTATTTATGGAACATTTTATCACCACTGAGAAGCACAATGAAAAGCTCTTTATGTTTCTGTATGCACTGCAAGTTTCCTGAATGTCAAAAATCATTGCTACCCAAACCAAATAGCTTCCTGTGAAGGCTGTGTTTATCTTCCAATGATACCAAGGAGTTACACAGTTACAGAAGCCAACTGCCATTTCTTGGGATTAAAATTATTGCTAGTCATTTTTCACGTTTTTTCTGCATTTTATCTGAGTACCAGCAAGGTACCTTTCCATTCACTGTTCCTAGAGGGGCTTCTCCCCAGGGCAAAGCTATACAGATATAATATTGTAAAGTCTCATGCTTGCTAAAAGAGCATGAGATTAGAGATGGGGGGCATCTCAGTCCCATGCCCCTTATGTAAGGAGCTTGCTAGAAGGATTAAAACCCAACCTTTGAAGGAAAGTTCTTGAATCTGAACTTCTCCTTATTATTTATTACCTGTGTGTTCTGGGCAACCTACTTATCTTCTCCATTCCTTGACTTACTTATAGGTGAATGGGGCGAAGTACATACCTGCTAGAAATGTTGTGACAATTAAATCAATTGAGGCAGTAAAGTCTTAGAATAGCAAATGCAGAATAATTACAGCTGTTGTATTTATTAGAATATGTGACTTGAGCAGTTTATTTAAACTTTTTCAGTCTCTATTTTCTCCTAGTGACTTTTGGATGTTAATTCTAACTGATTCGTTGTTAATCATATAAAAGCTCCAAACATTTTTGTAGTTTAATTTTTATTACTTGAAACACTCATCAACTTTCAGACTCATATGCATGATCTGTTTGCAACAATATAGCAACCATCTAAACAATAGTTGTTACAAACAGTTCAATAGTTCATTTCCAGTCATGTGTCTTTATCTTATTTCTCTTCTCCGTTTGCTTTACTACCTGTAGTTTACCATGGCAGGTGGCAAAAACAGGTGAAACAAGTGACTTACTATGTGTGTGGAGTGGGTGGTCACTATCAAGAAAGGTTTAATAGGCCAAAAGACCCTGTGTACTAAGAAATCACTTGTGTTAGTCACTTAATAGAAAATTTAACACTTTCTGACAAAATCCAGAGAAGATCAAATTTAAAAATATATATTTAACCCTAAGGAGAAATTCTACTAGCTCAGGAACTGGTGATATATTTGGAGAGACTGCATTATCAGATCACTTAGAAAAGAGCAGAGTGTTTAGGGAATATGATGTGGAGTGCAAAGGATTAGATTAGAGACAGAGGGGATTTGTTTGTTAGGCTGCTAAGACAGTGAAATGTTTAACTGTGAGCAGAGTGAGCTCCCACTAGCAGATTGAATCTGGAGAGTGGTTACCTGGCATGCGTGTGCACAGAAGTAAATGTAGACAAAGATCAGTATAAAATCATATTTGAGAAGAGAGCACAAAAGATCATATTAGGACACTAAATCTGTCATCAGCTCTAAGGAGTAAATTTAAGGGTCTGGAGTGAAAGATGAAATCTAAAAGGTCGGGAGCTTGACAAAATCAGGAGTGGAGTTAGAGGTAAGGAATGGGGGCAGGAAAGGGCAAGAGGACACAAAATTTGGCTTAGATCAAGCCTGGATGATGTGCAGAGCCCCCTTCTGTTCGTGCTGCCTACAGAATGAGAGCCAGGGTGGATGCACAGAAAAGTGATATCATAGATAACACTGATTTTGGAAAATTTGCATTCAGTACCACTTGAATTTTCCTTCCTTTTTCTTTCTTTCTTTCTTTCTTTCTTTCTTTCTTTCTTTCTTTCTTCCTTCCTTCCTTCCTTCCTTCCTTCCTTCCTTTCTTTCCTTTTTCCTTTCTCTCTTTCTTCTGTCTTTCCTTTCTTTCTCTTTCATTCGTTCATTCTCTTTTTCCTTCCTTCCCTCCTTTCTTCCTTCCTTTCCTTCCTTTCTTTCTTCAATATTTGGGGGTTGGACAAAGTCCTCATATTTGCCAAGCAAGTGTTCCAGCCCTGAGCTGCACTCTTAGCTCCCTTCCTTTTATATTTATTTATTTATTTATTTATTTATTTATTTATTTTTTGAGGCAGTCTCACTAAATTGTGCATGTTGTCTCTGGCCTCGAATTCTCAATCCTCCTGCCTCAGCATTCCTAATAGCTGGGATTATGGGTGTGTCCCACAGCTCCCAGCTCCTTTGTTTCTATAGGCTTGTGAATTTCTGGGAGAATATGATAGAATTAAGGGAAATACGACTTACATTTGCAAGCATAGATTAAGTAGGAAATAGAACTTTGAATATGCCGATTTGATTTCTTCACAGCTATCCAAGGTTCAAAGTGATTTCTATAGGGACCAGTTCCTGACATCCCTTAGGCTGGCACCATGTGGAACCAGAAATTAGTTAGTTCTATCCAGAGCTCCTATCTTTATCATCTAAGGTCTGTCCAAAGGTGGGACATACCTCCCTTCCCACATAGGTGATAATCCTCTTTCTAGCTCCCACCCTGCCGCTGATGTACCCTTCCTTATCTGCATTTACTACCTACACTAATTCATTCAATGTTGCCTCTGAAAATCTCCTATATCCTAAACATCTTCTTTTCCAGAACATTTTTCACTTTGTTTCACATGAAATTTTCCCATGCCATTCACTATTTTGTGCTCTAGAAACATCTCATTTTAAACGTTTGGACTTCTAGGCACTCCATGATGACATTCAAACACTGAAACAGTTAACACATTGTCCTGCCTTCCACTCCTCCTGCTGTTATCTTCTTGAAGAATTTCTAGAGTCCTATATACCAAAACTAATTGCCATATTCTCAGTGCTTGCTGACCCTCCAAAGACCTTCAGCTCCGCTCTGTCAATAACCCAATCCTATGATCACATTTCAGAATTTGGCCACAGAGGAAATGGTTCCATTTCTAAAATCTTAAACTCTTTTCTCTTGTATATAGTTATGGAGATGGAAATATTTTACTTGATATGACTTAAATACTATCAGAATATATCACATGACACAGAATAGGATAAAAAATAGACAAGAAAAATGAATAAAAAATTAATGAGAAGAAAATACAATGAAATTGGAAGAAGTAATATACAAGAATGTATAACAAAATTTCTAGTTACCAGTGGTAAGCTGTTTCCCAAAACAAAGACGGAAATTTGATCATAGTTCTTGTAAGGGAAACACAATTCCTGTAAGGGAAATAGCATTATGTGATCTCTTGTATGTGTGATAAAAGTAAAACTGTCCTCGCTGTCCTTAGGGTTTAGTCCTGCTAACAATTGGTTTCTTATTTTGATTTTTTATTATGTTCCCTAATGATGTCAGTGCCAGTATCCTGAGAAAAAGCAGTAAAAGTAATGATTATTATCCCAAAACAATGCACTATAAATATCCAGCTGGCTTGACCCCCCAGAAAAAAATTTAAAATACTTAAAATAGTCTGTGGATCATATGTCTAGAAAAATCTATGGGTCATATGTCTTCATGAGTATTATTTCTTAAGATGTGTCCTTGAGAATATTTGGACATAAAAGAGTTCAAGGTCAATCTTGCTTGACAAAAACAAATTTTTTAAGTAGACTATTGACTATGAGAATTTGATGTTACAATTTTAAAAATGAAGATCTATGTCTTGATTGACATAGGATAGGTGTGGAATATACTTTTGAAAATAAGTCATGCTGCCTCTACTTGGAAATGGGTCACAGTAGTGATGAGAAGCATTAAGATTATCTGAAAAAATATTTTTGCCTGTGCTTCAACAAACAGACATATAGCCCAAATGATTTCCAAGGTGGTAGCTATCATTATCTCAAACCTCTTCATAGCCATAAAAATCTCACAAACTATATTTATGAAATATAAAATCTCATTTTAAACAATGTAACTCTTGGTGAACCTTCAAGACAGATTAATTGGCAAAATGAATCCATAGATAACTGAAAGATTTGACCTGTTACACAGAAGTGTTGGATAGAAGCCAATTACTGCTGGAGGGCATCTGCCAAAACTCATGATTTGAGTTTTGAATAGTTGATCTTATGATACTATTTCTTACAATAATTAAAAGGCATGATCAATTACATGCTGAGGTCATTTCTAGTACATGATAATCAAACCATTTCATTAGTGTAAATGAGAATGCCCCCCCCTTCCATTTCCAATATTGGGATGGCCTGTAGATACTCAAAAACAGGTTCAAACCACTAAAATATAAAGAACAGGACTCAAATACATTATTATGCTTATCTCATTTGAAATCATTTTTCTTTTCTCACAAAAGACCGTGCGTATAAACTTTGTCACTTGAAAAATATTAAGATGGAAATTCTTTATAAACAGTAAAACATTCCTCTATCATGAGCTTCTGCAGCTTAATTTGCTCACTGACTTAAAGAACAAGGAAAGTCCATAAAAACTGCAAATATCTTAGGCCATCCCATGTCTCTGCAGTCCAGGCTACAAAAAGCCTCAGTATTACCACCTCTGTATGCCAATGCGAGCGCTGCTCTGCAGTTTATGAGGTCCCGAGTTTGATTCGCAGCACCGCAATAATGGGAGAAGGACGTGGCAACCCACTCCCAAGGCCATACCGAAACAGTCAGCCATTGAAAACCCTATGAGGGTTGCTATGAGTTGGACACGACTCAATGGCGCCTAACCTAACATGCCAATGCCAGCATCCTACAAAGTATCTGACAGAAACAAGCTACTCAGTCTTTCTTTCTTTACCAAAAATTGGGTGCTATGATAAATTGTGAGTTACAAAATTTTGAAGTTCATTTATTATCATACAAAATATTATCTTGAGATATTCTCAATAATATTCTCAATAATATTATTCTCAGTAGTATCTCAAGATAATATTAAATTTGTAATTTGTCCAGTAGAAGAGTGGAGCAAAATTTAGAAGGAATTAATGCAAAATTGTTTTCATACATTTAGAAATGCAGTGTATGAGTGTGCTTTAAAATACAGACAAGATTCTATGTTAGGCCCAGCTACATTAGATATTAGCCATGGAGTAAAAAAAAAAAAGGCAGATAAAATTTTGAGGGTGAGCATCTATCTGTGAGTGTTTGTCTTACATAATTTTAAAAGGCATGAACAATTTACTAAGAAAAATTTAAACTTGGGTTTTAAAATCAGATGTCCTACATAAAGAATATACTCAATTAAAAAAACAACAACCTGAGTCTAAAAGATAAAGGAAACACATTTAAATTATTAAGCCAAGAAAAATAGAGATTTCCTTTCTGAGACTTCAATAGACATTTAACTTCCTCAGCCACATTCTCTGGGGATATGTCATAAGAATGAAATCCCAGAATTTGTACCATTCCCCATGTAAATGACCAAATTTAGTTCCTGTTGCAAGGATTATTGTACTTAAGTGTTCTGGATCAAATCAGAAGGGGTTTTTTTTTTTTTCATAGAACTTTGTACAAAGTTTGTACAATTTAAATTCCATTAAATCTTGTTTTGCCTTTTTATGAATTATAGATTTGTTTGCACTTTCCTAACCAAGTTTCTGATTGCGTTACACTGGAATCATGCAAAGACTTTCTAAAGAGTACCCAAGTGCACTTGGTTTTTAAAGGAGTCAATTTTGAGATCATCAACTTCTGTATACATTCATCTTTTCTTGTTTATGTTTTTTGTTTTTGTAGTACCGGTGGCTTCACATATATTTTGAAAGTGCTCTGCCACTGAACTGCAACCCCAGCCGCTTTTAAATACTTTTTTATCATGAGTCACCTAGCTACTACATTAGGCAGGCTGCCTCTGGCCTTGAACTGATGATCTTCCTGCCTCTGCCTCCTGTGTTGCTGGTGTGTACCAGGGTGCCTGGCCATATAAACATTTCTTTCTACCATTGATCTGCCTGAGGCTATGCTGACAAAAGAGGATGAGTTCTGCTTTTCCATGTCCTCTTTCATCATTCCCTTCAGCTAGCTTTACCTGGGTAAGCCTAAGTCTCTCTGGTCTTGCTTCTTACTAAAGATCTACTGCCCCAAGAGTAAAACCCTCCAGGCAACCCATGCAAATAGACATATGGAAACATTGGATTTGTGTGGGCTTCCAGAAAGGAAATTATTTTAATAACTGTTGTAGTAAAGCCTTTGCAATTAAGATAGACTCCACTTCTTGGCTTTGAACAAAATTGAAAGAGGATTTTGTGACATAGTCAGTATAAAAATCATTTGACATATTTGTCTATGATAGCCATCATGTGATTTTGTATGTGTGTATGGGTGTCTGTGTGTGTGCCTGCCTCAGGAGGATTTCAGATTGAGTATTGCCAAGGTCAGCTTCAGAGATGCAAAATCTATGCAACTGTATAAACCCCATGCCCAGAAGAGTCCCATGCTTGCAATGATGCTCTGATGCTCCACTGCTCATATCTTGAAACTTTTAATGATTTTATCTTTGAACTTGTGTTTCATAAGTCCAATGAGATAATGGAGTATGGGAATGAACACAGGATACATGAGTACACTATGGAAATCGGCCATTCTTTGTCTTTCTGTTTTTATATATTTTACATATTTTTACACGGCATTTGCAGTACACCATCAGCCCTGAATTTTGGTGGACCTGCAATGCATGGAAGTTCAATATGGCTCAAAGCAAGGGCAAAGTGATTTTGTTGCACTACCACTGAGTAAATAGGAGTATTGACTTCTGCAGAACACTACATTTTCCATTTAAACCAGAATTTGCTTCAAATTCAGAAAGAAGAATGAAGGACATTCTAACAAATACAAAGGACTAAGAAATGCTGTTTTCTTTCTTATCTGCATTACTTCTCTACACTGCCAACAAATTTCTGCTGAGAATGGTGACTTTAAAGGAAAGGAAAAGGTAGGATGACACTTTTTCTTCTAATTCTTACTCATCCATCGGAAGCCAAAGGTAGAAAATGTGTGCATATCAAAACAAAAATATTTAACATAGTTCTGTACAGCTTTTCCATTTTACTAGTATGAACAAAATATATATGCATGCATAAGCCTCAAAATAAATTGCAGAATTTCAATGATTTGATATACAGGTTAAATGTTTTTATATTTGTCTTTAAATCTACCATCACACAATATAAATACGAATGATAAAATCTATGTAAATAGTTTACAATTTTAATTTATCTTTTCTTAGGATGATATACATGGTGTGATCAAAAACCATAGTGTGTTTAAATAAAAAATTTGTCATAGGAAAAGACACTTGCCATTAACCCCACTCCAAATACTCTTCCTAGCTTCCAACACACTTATTCTATCATTCCTGCCACTTTCTGATGCAGTTCTGGAAAGTCCTCTTCCATGAGTGACTTTAGTTCTATCACCATCATGACACTGTTCCATATCACACATTGCTTCTAATAGCAATTTGTGTCAAAAAAAAATACTACAGTGTGTCTTCATCCACCTTATTCACTGGATCTGGCATCATGCAACTTCTGCCTTTTCCTCAAAGTCAAAAGGACCGTGAGAGGTGAAAATTTTGAAACGATTCAGAATATTGAGACAGCCGTGACAGTGCAGCTAAAGATATTCAACGAGGATTTCTGGAACTGCTTCAGAAAGAGGCAAGAACAATGGGATAAGTGTCTCTGAACACACGGGGAGTATTTTGAGGAGCATTAGTGGAGAAGCATGTGTATTTTTACTTTAAAAAATTTAAACATTCACTGTATCTTTTGATAAAACTGCAAGAAACATCATGATAAATCAAAAGAGACTTACGTAAATGAAAAAGCTTTATATTTTCATACCTATAATATCATTCCTTTCTTGCCTCCTTAAACAGAGGCTCACATGCTCATTTTGTGCTGACCTTGACAAATTATTTACATGGTACTGAACATTAGTATAACAAAGCATCCATTTCCATATGCATAAATATAGTGTTTGAGAAACCAGTCTTACCATGCAATTGATATAACCTAATGTTTAAAACTTTTGGTTAATAAAATTGCCTCTATTTTAACCTCACAACATAGATATTTTTTAGACTGAAGTATAGTATGTTGTTGTTATGTGCTGTTGAATGGATTCTAACTCATAACAACTCAACGCAAAACAGAATGAAACCCTCCCCTACACTGTGCCATGCCTGGTTTATGTCAGTGCTTCTCTGCTATTTATAGGATTTTCTATGGCTGATTGTTTCAGGAGTGGGGTGCTAGGTCCTTCTCCTGTGAAGTACAGTATAGTATATTTATATCTATATCTATATAGACCCCTCACATGTTTGTCAGTTTGTTATGCTGTGGGGGCTTGTGTGCCACTGTGATGCTGAAAGCTATGCCACTCATATTTCACATACCAGCAGGGCCACCCATGATGGACAGGTTTCAGCTGAGCTTCCAGACTACGACTAGGGAGAAGGATCCGCCAGCCCACTTCTGAAACAATTAGGTATTGAAGGCCCTATAAATAGCAGAGAAGCACTGTCATATATGGTACTGGAAAAGGAGCCCCTCAGGTTGGAAGACATTAAAGAGACAGTGAGGAAGAGTTGCTTCCTCAAAGAAGATTCAACCTTAATGATGGGAATGGAGTAAAGCCCCTGGGATCTCCATTTGCTGATGTGGCATGATTCAAAATGAGAAGTAGAGTGGCTGCAACAATTGGCTTGAACATAAAAAGATTGTGTGCATGGCACAGTGTTGGGTAGTGTTTCATTCTGCTGTACATAGGTTTGCTATGAGTCAGACCCAACTCTATGGCACCTAACAACAACAACAAAAAAATCTATATAGATATACATGGTTGAAGTCTAACTTGTTTTTCTTCTTTTTATCTAAATTCCAGCACTGGGAGTTGAACTCAGAGCTTCACATATGCTAGGTAAGCATTCTACCACTCAACTGAACCCCAGTATCATCATCATTATTATTATTATTATTATTATTATTATTATTATTATTATTATTATTTATTTTGAGACAAGACCTTGCTAAGTTGCATTGGCTACCTCTGGCCTTGAATTTGTAATCCTCTTGCCTCAGCCTCACAAGTGGCTGAGATTACAGGCATGCTCCACCAAGCCCACTATGTTTCTCCTCTTTGCCTACAAATATTCCATTATAAAATAAAGAAGCAGAATGTTCAATGCTAATTATTTCAGTATGGATATTATATCGTGACTGACAGCTAAATTCAGAGTGTGTATATGTGTCCATGTGTGTGTAAGATACACTTCACATTGTTGTGGCTAAATACTTGACAGAAACAAAGAAAGAATTACTTATTTTTGCTCATGTTTTCAGGGGTGTCAATCCATCATGACAGGGAGGATGTGGTAGAGCAGAGCATTTCATGTTATGGCAGGCCAGAAAGCAGAGCAAGGGAATACAAGAAAAGGTCAGGGTGAGCTATTAGCCCCACGGAACATACCCCAAGTGACCTATTTCCTCCATGTAGACCCCATCTCCTGGCTGCTACAAATTCCCAATAATCCCATCATATTATGAATCCATCAAGGGATTCACCCATTGATTAGGTCATAATCTTCATTATCTAACTGTCCTGGGAAGGCCATCAAAGACACGTCCAGAGATGGGCTTCACTGATCCTCTAACCATTTCTGAATCCAACCAAGTTGACAATCAAAACTGACTATCATAATATATATTCATGTTGTGTGTCTATAAATGAAGAGAGAGAGAAAGAGAGAGAGAGAGAGAGGAGAAGAGAAAAGAGAGAGAGAAAGAAAGTGTGAGAGATGTCTTCCTCTCTAGATAGAGCCATATCTGTCTCTAGCAACACAGACAGAAGTTTGAAGGCTAAATTATTTCTTCCTCTATGTACGGATGCTCCATCAGAAAACTAAGAAACTATGAAAGAGAATGTTCAATAATTATGAGATGCTATCAGTATGACTGTCATATCATGATCTATAGCTGAATTCAACACCTATTCTTCTAAATTCCATCACCTATCTTCCCCTTCTCTTCACTACATCTTTCCTGTCCTCCTGGCATTGTCTTTCTCCCCCACTGGCACACACTTTCACCCTATCAGTACCACACATGTCAGGTGGCATCTTAATTCCTAATCCCTGAAGTGATAGATAAGGAGATGCACAGGTCTAGGGACTCTGCATTTCCATTCAGGCCTGTTGTGCACTTTGGGATGTGCACAACACCCTCCTTAAATGAATCTTATCTATCTGCCATCAAGTGGTAGAATCTGAAACTACATCATGACATGAAGTCATATGACATGTGCGTGATACATGTATGTGGAGTCTGCGTTAAATGTAGTCAATCATGGATGAATGATACAGGGAAAGTGAGCTAGAATCCTTAAAGAATGGTAACAAAATACCAAATTGTGGCTGTGCTTACAACAGAATATTGTACTGTGTTTATGTTAGTGCTTCAATTCTAAAATGATATTCTACATAAAAATTTCTGTGATTTCATTTCAATTTCATGGGTCTACAATGCCTTAATTGGTCATTGGTCTCAATCAGGATTTTAACTTTCCAAAATCTGTAATTCCAGGAGAAGTTTACTTTTGTGAATAGAAGTATAAGTACAATTCAATTTTTTGATGATTTTCCATTCCTTTAGATACCAGCTAACTTTATATCTTTAGATAACATAAAATGATAGCGTATGTGTAAAAGAGAATCCAAAGAAGAGTTAGCACAGGATCACACTTTAATATGAAAAAGAAATACCTATTTTTTGAGGTTAAAATGTTGTTGTTAGGTGCCATGGAGTCATGTCTGACTCATAGTGACCTTCATAGGGTTTACAATAGCTGGTTGTTTTGGGATTGCCTCAGGAGTGGATTGCCATGTCCTTCTCCCATTTTTGCAGTGCTGGGAATCAAACCTGGGACCTCAGAGACTGCACAGCGGTGCTCTACCAACTGAGCTAAATCCCAGCCCCTTGAGGTTAAAATGGGCGAAACTTTATTACATGCAAGTTTTAGAAGATTATTTTAGGTTATGCTAATTATATAAAAAGACTGCAGCCATAGCCCTGTGGCATCTGATCCCGTCAGATTAGGAAGCTCCGCTGGGTCCGGCTGGTTAGTACTTGGATGGGAGACCACCTGGGAATACCGGGTGCTGTATGCTTGGGACACCGACCCGGCAACCTACTCTCAAAAATCAATCCGTCATTGAAAACCCTATAACAGCCTGGCGCGGTGGCGCACCCCTGTAATCCCAGGGGCTCTGTAAGGGTGGATGCAAGAGGATCGCAAGTTGGAGACCAAAGGTAGTCTGCTCAATATAGCGAGACCCTGTCTCAAAAGAAAGTAAAAACAAATGGGCTGAGCATGCAGCTCAGCAATCCCTGGGTTCAAGCCCCAGTACCACAAAAAAAAAAAAAAAAAAAAAAAAAACTATGAACAGCAGAGAAGCATTGATAATAGTGTCTCGCCTATTGTATGTAGGGTCGCTGTGAGTCGAATACTGACTCGATGGCATCTAAAAACAACAACAAATATATAAAAACACTGATTTCTCAATGCTTCCTACCTATACATATGGTTGCCAAGATATTAAATTGTTTAACCTTTCTCTCCATACACAAATGCACTTCTATTTTTCTGGGAAAAATAGTCTACATTGCAAGAGATATAACAGGAGGAAAACCATTTAATACATGGTGTGATACCATAATTGTTTTTAAATGCGATTTATTTCTATTATTTTTTTCAGTACTGGGGGGTTGAATCCAGGGCCTCACACTTGCTAGTCAAGTGCTCTACCACTGGGCTTCTTCCTCGCATTTTTTATCTTTTATTAGGTCTCCCTAAGTTACTCAGGCTGCTTCTGTCCTTAAACTTTCAATCCTCCTGCGTCCGAACCTCTGAGATTGCAGGTATGTTCCAGGATGTCTGGCTCTATTTTTTAAAAATTCATTATACATATTTAAGGTGTACAGCTTGATGATTTCATGCACATACACACTGGTCTTATCACCACACTCAAACTAATTAACATATTCATCACCTTTTAAGGTTACCTCTGTGTGTGTACATGCAATGAGAACACTTGGAAATATATTGTCCTAGCAAATTTCAAGTACACACAGTATTGTCACCTCTAATCACCTTTGTGTGCATTAGATGCCTATATCTAGCATAACTGAAACTTTGTATCCTTTGATCAACATCTTCACCTTCCATTTTACCATTATACCCACCATTCTAGACTCTGCTTTGATGCATTTGATACCTAAATACAATTTAAATGAGGTTGTTGTTCTAATTATTGTTTTCTAAGACTTTTTGTCTTCTACAGAAGGGATTCCATGAATACTAAGTCTTGGTTTATAAAAAAAATGTATTAAGAATCATATGGACTAGGGTTTCGCTCACTTGGTAGAGTGCTGCTCTTTATGCTCTGAAGCTCTAGGCTCAATCATCAGCACTTCAAAAATGAGAGAAGGTCCTGGCAGCCCACCCCGAAAACAATCCCTAAAGAATTAGTCATTGAAAACCCTATGAGTACCAGAGAAGCACTGACATAATACTGGTCATAACACAGTTTTGAGTAGTATTTCATCTGTTGTACATAGTTACTATGAGTCAGACACCGGACAACAAGAATCACAAGGCCTTACTTCAAACTGCTACTTGCCAGCTCTCAATCCTTTTTTACAGCTTTGGTTTCCTCATCTGTAACATTCAAGCAATGCTTATCTGGTCCATCCAATCCTACTCAGTCTTGAGAAAACTTCTCTACCACTGGACATATACAGGTAGTGTGTAGATGAGCATGACAGGCTCAGTTCTTCCTCACCCCACTACCCTAACTGTGGGGAATCCAAATATTAGACTGGTGGGTGACTCCTGTGCAATGGTGAGAACAAAATGAGATAAATTAGGATGTGAATGTACCTTAAAAACCATAAAATGTACACAAATGAGAATGCTCAGTATTTGGGGATTGATTTGAAGGAAAACAAAAACAAAAACAACACCTAACTAAGTGCAAAGAAGCCAACCAGCTACTCCCAGAGAGGAAATTCCTTCATGTCCTGATTCAAGTTTACTGAAGCTATTTTTTTGTGTCCCCTTCTCTTAAGTATGACCTTTGACAAGGGGACAAATAAAAAAGTATGAAGAAAAATGAAAATTGGAAAATGGCTGTCTTCGCAGTGAATGAATCTTCAAGAGTCAGAAGAAACATGAGTTATAGCTTGTGTTTCAAAGCCCTTATTGTTCTTGGTCCTTCATTAGTTGCTTTTCTGGCTCCAGAGCCAGTTAGTTTAGAGTTCAGTTGCTCAGGACTATCTTCCAGAAACCCCTTTAAATTGTCTTCCCACCATTGTTTTTCCTCTTACTGACAAACAAGACTTACAGGAGCTGTTAGAATATTTTGGATAAGGAATCATTATCAGTAAAATAGTGATCATAATGATTAATAATAATAAGCAGGCTGCTCTTTGTGTAAAATGACAACATGTATATGAAAAGCATTTTGTGAAGAGTAAAGCACTATGCAAATCTGTTACTGTCACTCTGGAGACATGATTTCCTCTATCAGCTGACACTGCTGATCACTTGCTCATCCTTGACCTGCCCAGCACCTGTAGACATCTTTAAGCTCCAAAGTCAAATGCTTTGGAAAACATCCTTAGTTAGGGCTGAATTTGATGCTCACTCTATCATATTTTGCAAGAAAGGTGAAGCAATGGGGAGGAAACCTCTTTAGATTTTACATCAGCCACCTATCAGCATCTGTGCCCACTAGTTCTGCTTTCCTAGTTGTTATACAAACAGATCTATTTAGAGCTAGCTTTCTACTTATGTGTACCTCCTATTACATCATGCAGAATACTCCAGCAATCCTTTCTCTCTTCTCCATCATCAGTATTTTTATTTTCTACTCAGATCCTTCCCATCAACAAATAAACATCCTGATGCAGTTTTTCTTATTCTAAAACGAAGCCATTCTCTTCACCTTCTCTGTCCCCAGAAACTACATCATTTTCCTGCTCATCTTGGAGGCAGAACTGTTTGGAAAAAGTTATGCATTTTTATTTTCCTTAAACTATCCCCTCCCATTCTTTCTTAAACTCTCTCTATTCTGACTTTCACCCAACAAAACAGATCTGGTGAAAGGCAGTAGTCAATCCTCAGGCCCTCGTGGCCCTGAACTGGTAGCAGCATTTGGCAGCACTGATCACTCCTTCTTCCTTGGTACACTTTCTCCAGTTGGTTTTCTATGCACTTAGCTGGTTTTCTTTCCACTCTGCTTATCTCTTTCCATCCTCTTCTGTGGGTTATTTTCCTTCCCTAGGTCTCTGAAAGGTAGAGAACAGGTATTTGGGCTCATCTCTTCTTCATTTACACATAGTTTTTGAGTCTTTCCAGTCAAATACCTTTAAATAACCCACAGATGCCAAAGATTCCCACATTCCTATTCCTATCCTATGCCTCTCTAGACTGTTAAGTCTAACTCCTCCTTGATATTTCTACTAGCCCATATAATACAAATCTCAAACTCTGTAGGTCCAATTCTGAACACCTGAGCTCCTCTTGCCCCAAATCTGTTCCATCAGCAGCCCAACCCATCTCAGATCACAGCAGCCCTTTTAATCTGGTTGTTGAGGACAAATCCTTAAAGTCATCCTGACTTTAATTTTTCATTTCTACCTTATTTCCAATGAGTCAGGAAATTCTCTCAGATGTATCTTCAAATATTTCTAGAATTTAATCACTTTTCACTACCAACATTGTGATTTGAGTTGCTGTCATTTCTTGCCTGATTTGCTGTGACAGTCTTCTACCTGGCTTCTTTTTCCCTTTGTTATGGACTGAATTATGTCCCCATCAAAATTATGTGCTAAAACCCTAACCTCCAATGTGACTGTATTTGTTACAGGGCCTTTAAGAAGGTAAATAAGGTTAAATGAGGGTATAAGTGTGAGGACTGCTGTCCTTAAAAGAAGAGACACTAAGAGTGAGCACACAGAGAAAAGACTATGAGTGGGCACAGTGAGAAGGCAGACATCTGCAAGCCACAGAGAGAGAGTTCACCAGAAATGAACCCTGCCAACACTTGATCTTAGACTTCTAGCCTTCAAAACTATGAGAAAATAAATTTCTGTTGCTTAACTCAGTCTTCCAGTCTTTGTTATTCTGATATGGTAGCCCCAGAAAATTAATATACCCCTGGTCTCCTACAGAGAATTCCCAATACAGAAAGCAGAGTATTCTTATAACGTTTAAGTTACAACACCCTGCAATGGCTCCCCATGTCTTACAAAAACCAAGTTCTTTGTAATGGTCCACAAGGCTCTGTGTGATCTGAAATCCTAGCTCCTCTCAGAATTCTCCTCTGAGTCACACTGCCTTCCTTTTTGTTCCTTAACTTGTGTCAGGCAGAATCCCAATTATGCACATTATATTTGTTGTTTCTTTGGCCCAGTTCACATTCCTGGCAAAGTCAACTATTCACCCCCTTCAGGTTTTACATAAATAACCCCTTCTCAGTGAAGCCTCCCTGACAACCACTTTTTACAACCATTTACCCCACCCTCTTTACCTTCATCTACATACTCTTCCCTTTTTCATGGCACTCTCTCCCTTATGACAAGGAATATCACTGGCACATGTTATGTTTGCTATTTATAGATGATTTTACCCATTAGAATACTAGTGATAGGAGGCAGAATCTTTGTTTTATTTACTGCTGTATACCAAAGCTCCTAGAACAGCATCTTGATGCAAAATAAGAATGCAATAAATAATAGAAGGGAGGGGTGAGGGGGGAAGAAGGACAGATCTATTATAATAGCACATCCTATATATTAAAAGGACTTTAACAGCTTTCTGAACCACTCATTGTTAATTCCCTTAAGGAGTTGCTTTTTCAGAGATGATGGAATAAAACAAAAAAGAGGCGATGATGGATGTCGATTGCTAATTGCATAACTGTTCTTAATTTCATTTACTATTTGGCTGCTTCTGAAAAAATTGGAGATTATGTTCACACAGCTTTGAAAGAATAAAATTCACATATAGTCATATAACACTACAGGACACAGTTATTAAGGCAAGAGAAATACCAGACAAAATATTTGGGCATTTTTCATGCTTATAAGTCATTAGATTTATGTTTAAAATTTTTCATCAATATTAATAATATAATTCAATAGCTATAGATGAAATTTTACACAAGGTAGTCATTAATTTTTATAGATATCATCTCATAATGACTTTGGAAAATTTGGTTTCCATTGTTATTAGACAAAATTTTATAATGCAAAAGTATTATGCTATATGTCAAGTTAGCTTTCGATTAAGGTTAATATTACTGAAATAACTACATCTGCTTTCCTCTCACTGTGATGTTTATCACCTAATAAAAATGCTAAAGTTACCAAGGAAAGATGTTTAATTTGTTCTCACTGCTCAGTTGTATGTTGCATCCTATTTTGTAGTAAATGGCATAATGTCCCAAGTGGGCTGCCATACTGTCAGATACATTATTTATACATAACATTACTGGTTAATCAATGAACAACAAATGCAGTAGCCTTTTCTTCTCTCCTTTATTTTTAAAGTGATAGCAAGATGAAATATGTATAAAACTATCCTCATTTTTCTGAAATAATTTGATGAAAAAGTGAAGTCTGCAAATATGAACGTAATAATTAAACTATATTCCTTAGTGCATACCAATGACAAAGAACAATTAACTAGTCAAATCTAAATGTGGTTGCTTCTTTTGTTAGCAAATATGCAGAAGTCTCCTTTTATTGTAGGTTGCAAACAGCTAAATAAAAAGATTTCTCCCAAAGGTATGTATAAGACTCATGTTAGAAAAATAAAATTTAAAAGGTAGTCATTGTCCACTTAGAATCATAAATTCTATATCAAACTGTGTGATATGGCAGTAAACAAAGGAATAATTGGTGCATACAGATAAAGTACCTTCTTTAAAATTCTTACTGATAGTTTGGCAATGATTCAAAATGTGTTCAACTTCATTTCACATATGGACAAAACTCTAGCTCTTTTGTAGTTCCTTCCATACTTATATTTTGCAACAAATAAGGCAGCATCATTGGATTAAATTGGCATTTTGTTCCAGCATTCTTCCCATCTCTCATTATAAAGTTAAAAGTTTTAATGGGGGAAACTTATAATAGGTTGTTTAGCTTTCCTTTTTAAAAAATATCCATTTATCTGTGGAAGAATGGTTGTGGGAGAATGAATAGCAAAAAATTAGCAATAATTTGTTTAATTAGAGAAGATGATGTTGCAGTGTTTGAGTTATGCATTAAAAAAACACATGGACACATATCCAGCTGGACAGTCTTAGAATAGTTAACCTTCTCATATGATAAAGGACCTGAATTGTCCAATTCATAAAGGGAACCCATATGCCACAACTGTGTATTTAAATAAAAAAGAAGAAAACAAATAGATGGATATACATGTACATATTATCACTGGTGCTCATCATTTACAGAGCCCTACTACATGTAGGCCACTGAAGACATATATGTACATTCACTGAAAAGTGGATTTCAAAGTCTCTTGATTTAATTAGGTACAATTCCCAAATGCATGAACATTTTCCTGTGAGAATTATAATAGCATTCAGGAGTTCATATTAGAAAAAAAAAGAAAAAAGAAAAGAAGGAAAAGAGAAAGATGGTTTGTTTTTACTTTAGCTCATTCTGTTGTGTTTTATTAATAGAAGTTTTAGATCAATACCAAATATTCTACTCAGTTCCAGTGATTGAATATGAATACATTATGTGCATACAAAAATAGTGATAATCTAAGTTGATACAATAGTTCATTTTGCATTAGTGTCCTAGATGGGACAATGTTAAGAAGCAATTTAAATGAAATTCATTTAAATGTCAGCTCTCATGCTTGCGATTTTTCTATAATTGGTTATTTAATTAAAATAATTCTCATAGTCATTAATTTAGACTAAAACTTGCTGTGCACTGACATGTTTTAATTACATGGTATTAACAAAATTGATATGCTTTAAAAAACCATGGTTAAATTTTAAACAAGAATAAATTAGAAATCTCATAGATCATCCTACTTAGTGTATTTATGAGAAAGTCAGTCATTTTAAATGTTTATTACAAACAAAGTCACAGCATTATTGTGCACACATTGCAGTTTATATCCCATATCCTTTAGAAAGATTTGATGCACATTCAGGGCTCCCATTCTTAAATGTCTTTAATGACATAGAAGCAAACTGAATATTAACCAGAAAACCAAAAGAAGACCCATAAGTGTGAATGAACAATTAATGCTTATGTGATACCAAAGCTCATAAAGACTTTAGATAAGCAATATAATTTTATACATAAAGGTATAATGACTAAATATATATTCAAAAATAAAAATAAATTATTTTGTTGTAACATTCTTATTATCCTCTTTCCAAAGACAAAAGAAATAGGTATATTGTTTCAGCCTTTAAAAATAAATGGGCTTCACATTACATTTGTGAGATTACATTTGTGACCAGTCACATTCTCATTTCAATCTTTGTCAAAGAACTAGATAAATATTTTACCCTTTTCAAATTGCAATTACAATCTTTGTCAGGAGTATGACAAATCAGAATTTTAGTGTTTTCTATGAATTAGAGGACTTCTATATAGCTTTGACCTTTTTAATATTCTGTAATTTAATTGGATGGACAGTCTACTTTTACCCAGAATTGCCAGTCTTCCTATTTAATAAACTTACTGACACAAAGTACTGTTTTAAATGGCTACTTCCCCTTTGTTCCCTGAGTAGAAGCTTTTGGATTAGTTAAAACATTGCTCTTACCAACTAATATTTCTCTATTTCTTTTTAGGCTATAGAGATTTTTAAATACTTATGTGGCCAGCTGGGTTCCATTATTTCATTTGTTCTTTGGCTGTATGATAGTTACAGAATCAGGTTTTTAGGATTAAAACTTTTTTACCCTTGCTCAGCTTTAAGTTGGTTAAGGACTATGAACACAGAAGCCTGTGAATGATACCCTAAGACATCTCTTTCTAAACTTGCTCTGGGCATTTTTCTAGCATGTGACATAAAAGAAACCAGGAATCATTTACTTATGCTTTATCTCAGCCTATGTCTATATTTACTTGCAGCACACTGCTGTGGCATCGGATCCAGTCAGATCTTGGAAGTTAAGCAGGGTCAGACATGGTTAGTACTTGGATGGGAAACCGCCTGGGAATACAAGGTGCTGTAGGCTTGGGAGAAGGACCAAGCAACCTGCTCCAAAAAAGACAATCAGCCATTAAAAACCTTATAAATAGCAGAGAAGCAGTAACAATACTGTTTTGCCTGTTGTGCCTAAGGTCATTGTGAGTCAGAAACCAACACGACAGCACCTAACAACCACCACAAGGCCATGAAGGGGCTGGGGTTTAGCTCAGTTGGTAGAGTGCTGCTCCACACTCTATGAGGACTCAGGTTCAATCCCCAGCACAACAAAAATGGGAGAAAGATATGGCAATCCACTCCTGAAGCTATCCTGAAACAATTAGCCATTGAAAACCCATGAGGGTCGCTACAAGTCAGACTGGATTCCATGGCACCTAACAACAAAACAAGTACATGAAAATTGGTTTAGAGACTGACTCTGATTCTCTTCATTTTCATTTTCTCGTTCCCTATGTGTTTCTTTCTCATTCTAAAATTCATAAAACTCCATATAATAAATGGATTACTAAGAAGGGAATGAAAAAAGAATGATCTTGGTTCTCATTACAGAAATTTTCAGGATCAAAGAGGGGAGAATAGGTATATATTTTTCTCTTCATATTTTCCTCCACTTATTGTGAAGTGAATTGTTTCAGTTTTCAATATGATGTAATATACCATGTTAATGATATACTAAGGGAAAGCTATTAACTCATTGATGTCTATTTGAATAATGCCTGATGAATAGTAGTTGCTCAACAAATATCTGTTGAAAGAAATAAATGACTGAATATTATGATCTCACTATGTAGCACAGGCTGGCCTTGAAGTTGCTAGGTAGTCTACATTGGCCTTGAACTCCCCACCCTCCTGCCTCAGCCTCCCAAGTGCCTGGCATGACAGAATATAATGATAATAAGCACACAATTTAAACTAGATCTTTTAACATAGATGATAGAATATAATTATTTCTGAAAGGTAGCAGATGCAGAGAAAAGCTTGCAAAACCTTAGTTTCTTTAGGTCCATTTTCCCAAGAAAATCTGATGCACAGTGGAGATGGCTGGACCAGGTGTGCTAACTCACTGCTCAAACTTCTTCATCCCAAAGCCTTTTCTGGCTCCCTCACGTGGCTATTAACCTGTAAAAAAAATACCCTAATTAATGTTTCATAATTTAAGTTTTTAGCACATCTGGATGTCTTAAAGCTTGGCATGCAGATCATTTTAGTGGTTCCTTCCCTTAAAATTTACAATATGTTCTTTTCAAGTAAGGATCAGAAATGAGATGAATTTTTATCTTCCCAGATTCTCCTGAGAACCAGAATTCCTGAGAGGCACCGAAATAGCACACTTGAATCCAGGCTCAGACATCCCTGATTTCTGTGGCTTTAGCAAATTATTTCTTTGGATGCATCTTCATTTTAAAAATTATTATCTCTCTAATAATACCTACTTGTGAGGACAATAATTGGTTAGTATTATTACCCAGGTATTTTCCATCACTTTGTTAAGATTTGTTTTGCAATCTTAATTTTCCTCTATCTGCTATTAGATTCTCTATGAGAATGCATAAACTAATGGAGCCGGCTATCCAACTGACATGCATCCTGTTCTAGGACATATCCATACATGCCCTCTGATACCATCTTGTTGAAGTGAGATGCATAAATGTCTAATGCTTAAACACATCATCTGGATGCCTTCTTACACATAAGAGGCAACATTTTATTTTCATTTTCAAACTAGAACATTTCCTTTAAATCATGAGTCCATGGTTTCAACTGGTTATTGGCATGAGGATATTGTCACAGAATGTAGGCAGTCATTCAGAAGATCATGCCATCATTGTGGAATCTGAGGATAAGAATCATGTTATATGGCATTAAAAATGTGAATGGAAAATAGTATAGTACACTGAAAACCAACAGAGTATCTTCATGAATATTTTGTGAGAAAAAATGAAACAAATGTTTTATTAAGTCCAGGAATGCACACACAAAAGACACAATAATTTAGCCAAATGTTTAGAAGTATTATTGAAAGGAACTAAAGAAATGTAGCTACCCTTATCCAATTTTCTTATGATGAAAAATATATCCTAAATATAAAAAACCATACGCAGTTTTAGTTCCACATAGGTGTACATCTATTAAGTGCCTCCAAGAAACTCAATCCTATTATAATTTGCTATATATAATCATCTGTATGCTTGGTGCAATGTAACTAATTCTTCTAAATTTTTGTTTTGTAATAAAAGATTTTATTGTACTTGAATTTCATGAAATGAATCAGGCGATAGAATTTAGTGGTAGTTTACATTAAATAGGGCTGAGGTGTACTGTGGACCACTAATGGACTGTTATCTTACTCCTGTATTGAAGGCCCTGCAATTTTTATCTTTCCATTCACTTTTCTCATTTAAAAAAAAGTGCAGTGATAGCAATTAAGAAGAGAGAGGACACTTACCTCTGGTAGATTCCCAACAAGTTCTTGGTATCTTCACCATATTGAAAGGGTGCTGGAGTCAGCATCATTACATCTACAAGATTTAAGAGGACATGTTAAATGGCTTAAATTCAATATCCTCCATAACTAATACTTCAAAATAATTGTGATAGTCATAAAACAAATTGCTTCTGGAAGTAGGTCCGAATGGCAAACAATATAATTGAAAACTTGGCAAAAGATAAGAACATAAAATTCATAGAGAATATTTACAAATTATAATAAATGAAAAAGATGCTCAATGTCACTAGTAATCTTGGAAATCAAAATTAAAATATACAAATAACAGTTTTGATCCACGAGACCAGCACAAATTAAAAATGAGAAGTAATACTCAGTTAGGGTGAGGATATGGGAAAACAGGAACTCTCATATATTACTGGCACTATAGCTCAAAAATTTCAAATATGTGTATATTTCCACTTAACAATTTGACCTTTAGGCACCCAATAAACAGAAATGTATTTACCTGTGTGCACAAACATGCATGTATTAGGCTGACCATTTACAGCCTCCACAATACAGAGAAGAAATCATTTTTGGAGGCCTATTATGTTTATTTAACATTATGAGAAAAATATACTGAAAAGATTAAAGAATAAAATCTAGGCTCTGGAAATTAGAAATATGAGGAAAGTCATGTATAGGAAAATTTTAAAAGATTGCATTAAAAAATTTCTTGTTCATTGAAAATTCATTTGTTAACTTCTAGGTGGCGAAGTTTATAGTGTTTGAAACTATTTCTGGCACATCTGGAATTTTTCATTTAAGTTCCATAATTGTACTGTTATTTGTGCATTTTACTTCTGTATTCTTCAGTTGTGACTTAGTAAAACTATGGTAGTACATACTATGGTAGTAAAAGCCCTTTACAATTACATCAGGCAAACTTCTTCATACCAATCCCAGAATGATAATTCCTTATCTTTCCAGGGAGGACAGAAAGGAATCAGTCAGAAATTAATCTATTTATTCATTCAAGAAAGATCTAAAGCCATATCATCCTGGTGTCCAATCTCATCAGATCTCAGAAGCTAAGCTGGGTCAGGCTTGGTTAGTACTTGGATGGAAGATTGCCTGGGAATACCAGGTGCTATAGTCTTGGGAAAAGGACACAAAAGACCATTCCCAAAACAATCTGCAGATGAAAACACTATGAATAGCAGAGAAACACTGACAATAGCGCCAGGCATGGCACAATGTTGAGTAGTGTTTTGTTCTGTTGTACACAGGATCGCTGTGTTGGACCTGACTCGATGGCACACAACAGCAAACAATGTGTCTGGATACTCAATTACATCCTGGCAATACACAGATGAAGACGCAGTCTTGTATTCTCAGTATATATACACAAATAACTGCATGTATGAGCAGCAACCTCCAATAAATATATTAAAAGGTCCTAAACTAGGTATGGCAGGGATTTAGATGGGTTAGTAGGGTACTGCTCTGCTTTCTCTGAGGACCCAGGTTCCATCTTCAGCACCACAAAAATGGGGGAAGGATGGCAATTCACTCCTGAAGCTGAAAAAATCAGCCAATGAAAATCCTATGAGGGTCACTATGAGTCAGACTCTACTCAATGGCACCTAACAACAACAAGCTAAATGCAGTGGTGCCAGTAGTCCTAGTTACTGTGGTGGCTGAGGTAGGTGTTCGGGCCATCCTGGGCAACAGAGCAAGATCATATATCTTTAGAACAAAAAAGGTTTTCTCTTCTTTTTTTCCAAGTTAAAAGTTGCTCAGGTACCTATTGCATATACTATTCACAATGTTTGGTGTCTTAGGAGCTTTAACCTCATCCATAAACTGCCTAAAACCAGGAGAGGGCTGTCTCAGTTGTAGGGTGCCATCCTGCTTCGAATTGCCTCTTGGAAAGACGACTGGAGAACTTGCTCATTTTCCTGATGAGTCCCCTAGTTTTACCAACCATTACTGCTTTCATCACCCCGTGGTGCTGGTTGGTTTTTTTTGTTGTTGTTGTTGTTGGTTTGTTTTTTATTCTAGTCACTCCAAAAAGGATTTTGCATGCTATTGAAGCTGCAGAGTAGGTGGGATAATCAACAGCCATTGCTAAAAACTTCTTCCTTTGAGGTTTTTACTCTTGGAATCTGAGAAGAAAGCACTAGGTTTTCTTGGCCACTTTTTTGCAGCAGTAGCCAAGGGATTCATTTCTGGCCAAGGACACAAATGAAGGAGTCCTCTAGGCAGAGCGTGATTCTAAAATAAAAAGATGATACTTCTCCTGGAAAAGGCTTTCTGATTCCTCTATTCTTTTCCTCTCTGTTATCCAGAAGCACTGGCTGTTAAGTACAGTATCGCTCTTGCGATCACAAGGTTACAAAGGTAAGACCAAAGGTCTACACAGTGCTAGAGAAATCAGTGAGAGACTCCACATGGGCTAGACGACCAATTTCCAGGCCCTTGTTATTGCACAGAAAATATCCTTGTCATTTAAAGCTATTTTACTTAAGTCTTCTATTAGTTGTAGATGATTGAGATCCTTACTGATACCTGTCAGGATTCCTACCCACATAGGAATGTTTAGCTTTACACAAGTATTAAAATCAAATTTTAAAAAGAGAGAATGATATCCTATGTAAGCTATCTTTTATAAAGATGCTTTGTTGTTGTTGTTAGGTACTGTTGAGTCGGTATCTGACTCATAGCAACCCTGCGTACAACAGACAAAACACTATTGTCAGTACTTCTCTGCTGTTCACAGGGTTTTCAATGGCAGATTGATTTTGGGGAGTGGGTTGCCAGGTCCGTCTCCCAAGCCTACAGCACCTGGTGTTCCCAGGTAGTCTCCCATCCAAGTACTAACCAGGCCTGACCCTGGTTAGCTTCCAAAATCTGACGGGAGCAGATGCCACAGGGCTATGGCTGTAGGCAAAGATGCTTTGGGACTACAAAAAGAAAACAATAAGGGAAATATAATACCCCCATCAGATTCTTAGAATCAGATTCTTGAGACTCTTTGACTAGAAGAGTTGGGATATAAGGTAGTTTGCTTTTTAGAAACTTGGTGAGTTACTCAGCTATCTGTCCTGTCTCTATTTTGGGTGACAGTTTTGGAGCTTCCAGACTATGATAGGGTGGACCCATTGCTTTTAGGTCTCTGGTGGGAGAGACCATAGTATGGCAGGAGCATTTGGCAGAGCAAAATCTCTCACTTCATGCACAGCAAGTGAAAGACAGGAAAAGGAAAGGGCTGGGGTCCCCCTATCCTCCTCAAGGGCACTCCCCTAATTACCTGATCACCTTCCACTAGGTCCTACCTCTTAAATATTCCACCATCTTCCAATAGCATATGTGCCTTTGGGGAATGTTCCAAATCCAAAGTACAGCACTGAGTGAGATAATATGTAAGAAAAGGAAGTAAAAGACAATGAGATTGTCTGAGAAACTTTTTGTAAAGTTTTGTACATCAGCATAGCTGCTTCTGGGCCAGCTAACAGACTGTGGGCAGCATTAGAGAAGATGCTGTTCTCGAGAGCATCATAAAGAATACAACATTCTTCAGGCACACAAGGTTGATGTTTTGCGGAGCATGTGTAGACAGACTCTTTGACCTGGGCATCAGCCTTCTCACAAGGAACATCACCAACAGGGCAGAAGACAGGCATTTCAAGGAGCAGATAAAAACATGCTGCATCAAAAACAAAGAACAACTAAGTAGTGAGAGAGGCTGACTGGCTGGCTTGTGAGGACATGGGAAATCTCCCTTTAGGAATGTTCAGAAATTATTGGGGAATACTGAGGTTCACCTGTTTACAGATTAAGAAATTTGATCTCTTGTATTTGCTACTCTATAGGTTCACGGGTATTTCAGTACAGCTTTTGTTGGGGCAATATTCCTGCTGACATAGGATTTTTACAGTTTTCTTGTGCTCCGCTAAGACTGAGAGGTATGTATGTTGCAGGCCTTTATTCTTTGAATGATTTTTATATTGTATTATAATCATTTGATGGACTCTCTATTCTTATTGCCTTGGTTCAGGTGCTAGCTATTACTTATCTGAGTTTTTAGAAACCTTTGTTAACTAATCTTTATGCCTCTTTTTTTTTTTCACCATCTCAAATTCATGCTGTAGGAGATCCAAATATATCTCAAATCCAAATCCGTGTTGCTGCTTTTAATTATTCTGTCCAACTAAATAATTGATACAATATATTTTGTGCTGCCTTTAGAATTTGATCTTCTATCATTTCCCAAAGTGGACATTGGTCCTCCATTCATGTAAACTCTTTGAATACTTTATGACCTTTCTTTTATGGGCACATTCTCTTCTCACTAAATGAAGTCCCATTTTTCTCATCATTTTTCTCTTCACCTGCTTCTCTTACTCCTACTAATTCTTCAAACATATTCCTCAAAGCGATTTAGTTAGTAAGTCTTTTCTGAGAATCTTCAAGGAGGATTAGTTATTATCCAACGCTGTGCTCCTACAATAGTATATGAACATTCCTATGCTGAACTTACCACATAGAATTCTAATTATTTGGTTCCATTTTTCTTCTATTGTATTATGAGTTTCTTGAAGCCAGCTAATCTGATTTTTATCTCTTTTTAAAACCAATTTCTGGATAGTGTTAATTTTTAATTGTACACAGGAATGACTCATAATTTTAAAAATAAACTCTTCTTTAAGTCCAGTTATTTCTATAGGCCCAGTATTTCTCAGTGTGGTTGGTTTGCACCATCCCACCCACTACTGCCTTAGATTGAGACCTCCATCAACTTGCTTCAGGATTATTTCCACAGACAGTATTCTAGCTGGATTTCCATCAGAAATGTCTTAAAATTGAAATAACTTGAGCAGATTTATGATTTCAGACAAATAATCCTGTTAACTGTAGAAATTTGACTGTAGCTGATGAAAGGAGGAAACAAGGGAGTCCATTTTCTACATAGCTGAAGAATCGCTTTTGTAAAACCCACAAATCTGTTCACAAGACTTTCCATTTAAAAAAAAATTCTCATGGAAAACAATTAGCTAAGCATGTGCTTCAACATATTCTTTCTCTCCTACTTTTCTCTTGAGGTTACCAAATTCACAGAGAAAGGGGAACATGCATTGTTATTAGGTGCCATGAAGTTGGTGTTCAATTCATAGTTACCCTACATACAACAGGCAAAACACTATTGTTAGCACTTCTTTGCTATTCATAGGGTCTTCAATGGCTGATTATTTTGGGGGAGTTGGTTGCCGGGGCTGTCTCCCAAGCCTGCAGCACCTGGTGTTCCCTGGTGGTCTCCCATCCAAGTACTAACCAGGTCTGACCCTGCTTAGCTTCCAAGATCTGATCAGATTGGACACCACAGTGGTATGGCTGTAGATATATATATATATATACACATACATACATGTGTATATATTCACATATATGTATATATACATATATATGTACATATATACATATACAAATATACATATATACACATATACACGTATATATACATATACATATATATACAAACATATATATATTTGCAACCCTTTAACTATATAGATTTTTAAAATTGCCACATATTTTTAAAAGCAAAAAAATAAACTAAGTGTGTCCCACTTGGAGCACAAAGATAAAATATGGATAAAAATATGATTATAAGTATTAAAGACATTTTTGTGGCATATATAAAAAATGAGAACTTACCTCTGTGGCTATGTCTGGAGATGGAATTACATGGTAATTTGTTTCCTAATTTAGGTATTTTTGTAATGTTTGAAATCTTACAATAATATCTGACATTCTATAATCAGTAAGAAGATATTGGGGACATAATTGTAATTTTTAAAAGAATCAGTGAACCAGTTTTCTCAGCTCTAAAGTCTTCTCCCCAGAGGGTCTATTAGTCTTTTTGCACTTTTTAAAAATATGCTACTGAGTTTTATGTGTTGGTATCCCTTTCAGGTTGTCTCATCTATGAAATAAGTGGGGCTTCTCTACAGAGTTTCCTCTTTTTCTGTGCTGTGCCAGTCCAGTTTAAGTTAACACAGCTGCATTTGTCTTATAAAATGAGCTCCTATCCAATCATGCCTGCGCTGGGCTCAAGGTATGACTCAATTACTTAATACTTTTTATAAAAAGTGTCATATGTTTCATGCTTCTGTGCCTTTGTTCATGATCTCTCTGCTTGCCAGGCCCTTTCCTGTCTTCTTTCTTTTATAAATCCATACTTTTTTTTTTTTTTTTTTTTTTTTTGAGACACAGGTAAAGTGTCCTATCTTGTGTGGAGTCTCCCATCTTTCCCCTCTAGGGGGGCAGTTCTTTTTCCTCTGATCCCAGCTCACTTTATAATCTTGCCACTCAATAGCATTTTTCACATTGTAGTGTAATTATTTTTCTGCATGTTTGTCTCCCTGATGTGACTACAGATACTTTCTCCTTCATCTTTGCCTATACAGCTCTTGGTGCCATATCTAGTTTGTCATTGGTTCTCAATCTGAATAGATAGCACACAAATTTCACAAAGATATCCAGGACCACCTGAGAATTTATGAGTTAAAAGTAAAAGTTCACATTTCCTTGTTCTTCCTTTTGAATGATTATTTATTTTCTAGGCTGATAAGGTCAGCAGTTACTATATTATAACAAAGAGTGAGGTAGGGTTTAATGTCATCTCTCCTCAGCTCTCTTATACTTTGAGACACAGAGATTATCCTGTCCCTACTGAGACATGTTACAGTGTCCTTCACCCTTCAATTCTTCCTTGTTACATAAAACTTTCCTGTTCCTGGCTGTCTATTCTTCTGCCTGCCCTTTTCCATAGGCAAGAAGACTTAAGGACTCTTGGTTTCTGGGCTTGATTTCACTGTTCATACTTCAAGAGAAGAAAATACTACTTCAGTTCTACCAAGAACCAATAAATATATAAGCCAAAATGACTATTATGAAAATTATACTAATGAATATGGCCTCTGAGCAAGATCCTAACTCTTCCTACTGAATATTTTTGTTTCTTAGCACCTTCACTAATTTCAGCTGATTTTCCTCTTCTTTTAGATTCTGTGTGAAATTTCTAATACTTGGCTTTAAACTTTCCACATTTCAAACTAAAAAACAGTTCTACCTTGAAACTGAACTGAAGTTTAAAAGTGTCTGGGACTTTCAGAAGTGACTTTGTTATTCATATGTTTACTAAACAAGAATAAAGAGGTTTTGTTACTCATCTAAGCAATATTGTAAGGGTGGTAGAAGAAAATGTGATGTCTGATTAAATATTTCCATCTATACCAAGGAATACCTGTAATCCTATGGATAGAAAGGTCCTTGGCAGAATAAAATGCTTTCATATGAATCTCTAAAGCTGTTTTGCACCTAGGACACCCCATTGGAGGGTCTACATAATAAGAGCCTTTGGAAACTAAGCCCCTTAATGGCACTTCTGGTGTTCGCTGCATTGGAGTAACAGAAACCAACTTTGATATAAATATCAGCTCCAAATATCCCCACTCTCAAATCTAATATATTCCTATAATTTCTTAAAATACTTTTAATTAAAAAATTTAGCCAGGCGAGATGGCACATGCCTGTAATCCCAGCGGCTGGGGAAGCAGAGGTAGGAGGATCACAAGTTCCAGACCAGAGGCTGTCTGTGTAATTTAGAGAGACCTTGTCTCAAAAAAGTAAAAAGAATGGGCTGGGGGTGCAGCTCAGTGGTACAGCATTTGAAAAGCTTGCAAGCACAAGGCCCTGGGTTCAACCCTCGCTACTGAAAAAAAAAAAAGTGTGCCTAACACAGACATTATGGAAAACTGTATGGAGGGTCCTCAAAAAAGTAAATTGAACTATCTTACAATATAGCAATCCCCCTTCTGGCTACATATCCAAGGGAAGTGAAATCACCATCTTGAAAAGATAGCTGCACTACCTTGTTCATTGCAGCATTATGTGCAATATCCAAAGTATGGAAACAACTTAAATGTCCATCAGTAAATGAATGGATAAAGAAAATGTGGTGTATAGTACACAGTGGAATATTATGTAGTCTTTATAAAGAAGGAAAACCTGCCATTTGCAATAGCATGAGCGAATTTGGAGGACATAATTCTAAGTAGTCACAGAAAAACAAGTACTGGCTGGGAAACATGTCACACACCTAAACCCAGTTACTTAGGAGGCTGAAGCATGAGAATCATGGGTTCAAGACCAGAAGCACCCTGAGCAACTTATCAAGACTGGAAGTACAACTCAGTGGAAGAACATTTGCCTAGCGTGGGTGAAATATTGAGTTTAATCCCCTCGTATTGCAAAAAACAAAATAAAACAAAACACAAACAAAAGCAAGTACTGTATAATCTTACTTACATACTAAAAAATAGAAATTAAACTCATAGTAACAAGAGTAGAATGGTCGTTACCAAGAGCTTAGGGATGGGGAGAAATGAGATACCAGTCAAAAGGTATAAACCTTCAATTAAGATGACTAAGTCCTAGAAACATAATGTAAGTTATGATGACTATAGCTAATAATATATTATATACTTCAAATTTGCTAAACGAGTAAATATCAAGTGTTCCTATCACAGAACAAGAAATAGTAACTCTGTAAAGTGATGGATATGCTAATTACCTTGAGTGTGGTAATCACTTCACAACATATATATACCTCAAGACATCATGTTGTACATTCTAAAATATACACTTTTTATTGTCAATAAAGTTGGAAAAATTATGCTTATTCATTATGAAAATATTGAAATTACAGAAAAATGTAATGAAGAAAATAACAGTCCTTCCCAATTTCATGACAGATATAGCTATAACTTGTGTCTTGTGTAATTATTTTGAATTTTTGCAGGTTTTTTTGCTTGCTTTTCCACTGAACAACATAGAACTGCTTTTCAAGATTTAATATGAGACTCACCTTCTGCATAAAACTTTTCCTTAGTGTGTCCTGCTCTCACCACAAATAAAGTCACTGTAACTACCCTTGTCCCCCACTTCTTCTTAGTACACACTTCTATCGACAAACACACATTAAAGCTAGGGGTGTGGCTTAGTAGTAGAGCACATGCTTAGCATGCACAAGGCCCTGGGTTCATTCCGTGGCACCAATGACACCAGAAAATAAAAGTATAATAATTTAGTTATTTGTGAATATGTCTTCTCTTACAGATTGGAAGTATTTTCAATATTAGCACCTAGTCCATGTCTAGAAAATACTAGAATTTTATTAAGTTAGTTGAATAAATACATGAATAAATAATCATTATTTTAGCCACAAGATATATCTTTCTAGGTACTATATTAATAACTTCATGAGGTTCTATCATATGGATGTCATGTAAATAATTCCCTATTAACCTTGTTTTTGGAATACTGGTCATATAGCAAGAGTTTTTGTTTTGGTTTGGTTTTGGGGCTTGGGTTTTTTTTTGTTTTGTTTTGTTTTTTGCCATACTGGGGAAGTTGAACCCAGTGTCTTTTGCATGCTAGGCAAGTACTCTACCATTGAGTTGCACTCCTAACACCACTTTTACTTTTTATTTTGAGGCAGGGTCTCACCAAGTTGCACATGCTACCTCTGGTCTCGAATTTACAATCCTCTTGCCTCTGCCATCTGAGTCATTGGGATACAGGCATGTGCCATGTTGCTCAGTCTAGCAATTTATTATTGAAGGAAACATTGACAGGATATATTTTTGTGGTTAAATTCACATCTTTCTATATTTTCTGATTATACAATAGGATAAGAATTATTAGATTAAAAGACATAAATATTATTCATGACCAAATAGTTTCTCAAAAAATCTGTATCAGCTTGCATTCTCAGCACTGTATGAGCTTAAGTTTTACCTCATCCATGTCAGCACTGAGTTTTATATATTTAAATAATATGCAAGATTTTTACACATATGCATATTAATCTGATTATAATTAATATATAACACATTTATGTTTTAAATTATATGTATATATATAACATGAGAAAACATGTCATTTAAATTTCATTTTTACCTGCATTTTAAGTCACCAAGTCTAAAATTAATGTTTATTTTCATATCATATCAATCTTGTAGGGCAGAGCTTCAAATACAGTCAAATACAGATGTGTAGATACGTTAATGTACGTATATTGTTGTACATAGCAGCTCAAACCCAGAAAAATACTCCAAGACACAAATGCATTAGGAGCAAAAAAAATTTATTTAGTCCAGCTGGCCAGCTACTTTCAGTCCCAGGAGTAGTCTTTCAGAAAGCAGCAGCCGACTCACATTGGTTAGGGGCTTTATAGTGTAGGGGCAGAGAAGCAAGGCTACAGAAGTAAGAATTAGCAGTTAAGGGGAGGGAGGTACAGAGTGATTTCTCATTCCTCAGTGGTCAGCCTGGCCTTGAGATAAACTTTATGTTTCCTTCTGACTTTATGTCTTCCTTCTGACTAACTTATCTTGTACATCCTGTTTTGTGACCCTAGAGTCTAATCAGAACTAGTGTATTTGGTGCTAGGTGAATCATGGCAAGCCTCCTTTTTAAATTTTCTGCTTCTCAGAAGTCAGCCTTACTCACAGGAATTCTAGTCATCAGTATTCCTTGTCAAAAGACCTTGAGGTCTGATTGGGGCTGGTCTGCAAAATGTCAGTGGGATTATGACTAGGCTTTTTCTGTGAACTTTTTCTGTTTCCACAATATCTTACTATGAAGAATATTATAAGAGAAGGACTTGGTAACCCACTCCTGAAAGAATCAGCCATTTCGATAACCCTATGAATAGCAGAGAAGCACTGACATAGCACTGCACCTGGCACAGCATCAGGGAGTGTTTCATTCTATTTTACATAGGGTCACTATGAGTCAGACCCAACTTGATAGCACCTAACAACATGAAAAATATTTTCAGGTTTCCAACACATGAGGATACCAACATTATAACTAATAAACTGGACAAACACAAAAATACCGTTAAGTTATAGTGTAATCCAATCAACATGATCTTTGTTCCTTCTCTGCTTCTGGTTGGGCTATGTCAGCCAGCTACACAATACACCTGCCCTGACTTCTATCTCTGCTGCATGTTAAGTCCATTTTGGTCATTTTTGCTTTCCTAAGGGTTAGTTTGCAAAGTTATTGTCATTTGATGGCTCTTTGGGGGTTCTGAAGCATATTTTTCCCCTGCTGTTTAGAGACTAATCATTCTTTTTCTTATTATTTGATTGCTATGGTAGAAGGATGTATCTGGAAGAACAATGGTTTTCATTCTTTTCATTTCACTTTAGTTAGTGAAAATGAAACAATTTCAACATTACATTGGACATTAGTCTTTTTCTTAAAAGCTGTGGATTGTCATCAACTGACAAAATATTCTGCTGCCAAGATCTTGCAAGTATTGTATTTGTTGTTTGATGCCAAACATCCTCTTTAAATGCTAATGAACAAAGTATGGCATGCATTCTGTTCATGATAGATTATGCCTATACCTTCTGTGGTCAACAGAAGGGGAATTCCCGGCCCATATGATCTCCATTCTGGCACACTCAGCCCCTTAGTACTTACAAGCTGGTTAGCATTTATACATATTACTTACTTTTTTTCTCACATTGAATAGAATAGCTGTAGCTTAGCTGCATCCACAAAGTCTGCGGAAGCAATGCTGAGGGACAACTTCCCCTCCCATCCCCCCACTTGACCTCCTCCCACTGAGGCAAAAAAAGTAAATGTTCAACTTCACATGTAACCTTCCTTTGGCTTGATCTGAGCAGCCAAATTACAGAAAGTCTTGAGAGTATGTTTGGAAGTTCTAGCAGGGAAGCACAGGTACTCGTATACCCTTGACCAAAGAGTGTCCTCCTGTCTTCCTCTAATCCTTCTGGGTCATGCTCTTCAACCTAGCAAGCAGCTTCATGTTGGACACGCATGGAGTGAGAAGGGAGGATGGGGACACCTGCCTTGCCAGTCAGATCAACTTTGGTGATCAATGGGGTGACAGATCTCACAGCAAGATCACCCTGACATTCCAGAAAGTCTTGAACACTCTGCCAACTAGTCTAGCCTTTCCTCTACAAGCATTTGGGAGCCATCAAAGAATTTTGGACAATGTGGTAATATGATTTGGTGAAAGACTTCAGCAGAGGGGTCTGGTGGAAAGGGTATGACATAAAAGCAATTGGTAGGCTATTGTAACAGTCCAGGACTGCAGTAAGACAGTATCATGTTGAGACATTCCTTAGGAAAGGACTTGGGAAAGGTGTTATGGGGCAGAGCAGCCCATAGACTTCAGAGCCAGCCTATTTTGAGTTTGAATCAGTGTTTCACCAAAATAGCTTTGTTGACATTCTAATTAAATGTTTTATTTTGTTTTGTTTTGTTTGCAGTACATGGTGGTTAAACCCAGGGCCTCACACACACTTTGCAAGTGCTCTACTACTGGGCTGCAACCCCAGCCCATTTTTCATTTTTTATCTTCAGACAGAGTCTCATTAAGTTACACAGGCTGCCTCTGGCCTTACACGTGCAGTCTTCTTGCCTTTGCCTCTTGAGTCGCTGGGAGTACAGGTGTGCACCACTACGCCCAGCATAATAATTAAACCTTTATAAACCTCTGTGTTTATGAACTTTAAATGATTATTATGATAGTGCCTAAACTTCAAAAATATTATTAAAGTTATATGAGATAATTGACTAAAACTTATAACATCACACCTAGCAGGTAGCATATGTTTAAAATCTGCAGCAAATTTCTATTGCTAGAAAACAATTTACTCCAAACTTTTTGTTGTTGTTAAGTGCCATCAAATCAAGACTGACTCATAGCAACCCTATGTACAACAGAATGAAACACTTCTCGACACTGCATTATGTCAGTGCTTCTCTGCTATTCATAGGGTTTTCAATGGCTGATTGTTTCAGGTTTTGGGAATAGGATGCCAGGTCCTTCTCCTATTTTTTGCTGTGCTTGGGATCAAACTTAGGACCTGAGATTGTGTAGAACAGCACTCTACCAACTGAGCTAAGCCCCAGTCTGGCTACTACAAACTTAGCAGCTCCGAACCATAGACATATGTACTTTTTAATCTCATAGTTTTTCTGAATCAGAACTGTAGGCACAAGTGAGCAGGGTGTCAGCTAAGGGTTCTTCAGTGGATGCCAGCAAGGTCTCAGCCACGTGATAATTCTTTCTGAAGCTCAGTGTCCAGTTCCAAACTTGCTTGGTTGTTAGAATTCAGTGTCTTGCATTGCAAGGCTGAATTCTCCATTTTCCCAGTGACAATCAATGGGGTCACACAGATACTAGCAGCAGCCGACATTTCCTTGGCTAGTGGTACCCTCCAAGGTCCTCTCACATCATGGCAGTTTATTTCTTCAAGGCCAGTAAAAGACTGTTTCTGCTTCATCTGCTAAGACAATCCTGTATAACATAAGGTGATAAAGAGGGTGACTCTTCCATCATCTTTAGCATATTCAGTTGGCTCAAAATTACAGGTTTTGTAGTTCTGTCTTCAAAAGGAGGAGATTATACATGGTGTGGATCATTTAGGTCATCTCAGGGTGCTATCTGCCACTGTCCACATACTTTCTAAAGCACCTCTGGAAGTCCTTTTTCATGAGTTGGTTCAGTTTCATCCTCCATCATGACAATGTTCTATGTCATACATCCCTTCCGGTACCACAATTTATGATGTGTCCTCATCCACCTCATTCACTGGACCTGGCCCTATGTAACTTCTGACTCTTCCCCAAAGTCAAAATGAAAACAAAAAGTAAACACTTTGAACTAATTCAGGACACTGAGGCAACAGTGACAGTGCAACTAAAAAATTCATGAAAGACTTCCATAAGTGCTTCAGAAAGTGCCAAGAATGATGGGATGAGTTAGAAGCCAGGTGGGTATTTTGAGGGGAGAAGGTACCCTTATAGGCAATGTCATAATTTTTTAAATTTAAACTTTCACCATATTTTTTTCACCATGCTGTGTGTGTGTGTAAATGCTAGCTCTGTGTCAGTCAAATCCTTTTGTTATAAGACAGAAACTCAGAAACTCAACTCAAACAAGATTAAGCAAAGTAACATTTCAAAAGGGAGGATTCACCAGAAATATTCTGAAAGTGCTCGCAGAATCCAAGGGGGTGCCAGTATAAAATAGTGTTAATGATCTGAGGAACTTGAATAGGGGTTGTGATATCTTGGGAGACATAATGTAGCAGCACACAGGTGGGCTCAGTTTCCTTATGGGTTGGCTTTGCCTCCTTTTTGGATGGATTTACCCTCCCAGGCTTCTCCAGGAAATACCAGGATTTCCTGCTTTAAGTTCACAACATGAATCTTTTCTGAAGAGAACACATTGTCTTCCAATATCTCTAGAAGACACGTGTTTGGAAAGGACTGCAAGTGTCTGGGGTAGATACCGTAAATACTTAGAGACCAATAATTCAGGCTGGGTCAAGGGGTATCATGATGGACTTATCCAAATTAGCATGCTCCCTTGAGGTTGGAAGCAAGGTTTTTAAGACTCATAAAGTAGTGGATCTGGAAACAGACCTAGGGAGGTGGAACCCAGATAGAGAGATTGTTTTTCTCCCCAATAAAATATTATGAGCATTTTTTAACATAAAACTGAGAGAATTACACCCTAAATACGTGTATATCCACTTCCTGTATTCTATCATTGTTAATATGTTGCTATGTTTGCTTTACTAAATATCTGACAATCCACTTTAATTTTCATCCATCTTAAATATGTTGAAGACATTGGTATACATCACCCTACACACTTTTTAAAGGTATCATTAGAGTCTGGTAGATTGATTTTAAAGTTAAAGTTCAAAATACTAACAATTTACTGGATAAATCTGAAAGAATAAATTTTCCCAGATAATAATTTCTCACCAATTTGCCTATTATTTTCCTAAGTCTAAGTGACAAAAGGTAATATCTATCTTTGGCATTTTATGAAAACAGAGAATTTATTTGAATATAGCTAATATATTTAAATAATGTTAGGAATAAAGGGGAAAATAATATAATAAACCTCACTATTCATTGAAGTGGTAGTACAATTGTTGAATTTAGAATTGTATGCCTCTCCCTAACCCCTATTATTCAATTAGTTACTAGCCAGTCATCTTCTTTCAGTTCTTTCTACCCTCTCCCTTCACACACCCTCAAGTGTTTTTCTCCTTTCCACCTCTATTGCTTTCCAACTCTTGCCTTGCTCTGAAAGTGTGAAATAAGAATAACTTCACAAATTATCTCTGTGACTTGAGGAATGTCTCTTAATAAACTTATCTTTATAATGCCAGGAGTTATCTTTCTAAATACAGGTCTGGTTTTGCCATTTCCTAAAACTTGATACTTCTCTTTTTCCTGATGGAGAAAATAGTGAGGAAAATACAGCAAATACCAGGTATTTTATAAATATCTTTGTCAATATCCTATATAACAGTAAAGATTATTTGCATTACCTGCATTTTTGGCTCTTGTCAGTTGGTTGCCTTAAAGATCCATTGATCTTGATTCTTTCCAATAAACAAATGCCCTGAGTTGCCCTTGCAGTGTCCTGGGTCAGGCTGATGTTACCACATATCATGGAGTGTTGGGAAATGATACTCATATGGGTAAGAAGTAAATATTTACTGTCTTAGTCAACTTCAGTGGAGTTTTTTGTTATAGCATTTAACATAATATAAATATTACATCCCCTGTGTGTCTGTCAGCTTGTCGTGCTGTGGGGGCTGTATGGTGCTCTGATACTGAAAGCTATGCCATCAGACTTTCAAATACCAGGAGGGCCACCCATGGTAGGCAGGTTTCCACTGAGCTTCCAGACTAAAACAGAGAGAAATGACCTGGCAGCCCATTCCTGAAACAATTAGTCATTGAAGACCCTATTAACATCAGAGAAACACTGTCAAATATGTTGTTGTTGTTGTTGTTGTTGTTAGGTGCCGTCGAGTCTGACTCATAGTGACCCTCATAGGGTTTTCAATGGCTGTTTCAGGATTGCCTTGGGAGTGAGTTGCCATGTCCTTCTCCCATTTTGCAGTGCTGGGAATCGAACTCGGGACCTTAGACACTGTAGAGCAGCACTCTACCAACTGAGCTAAATCCCAGCCCTACTGTCAAATATAGTGTCATAAAATAAGTCCCCTAGGCTGGAAGTCTTTCAAGAGACTACTAGGGAAGAGTTGCCTTCTCAAAGCAGAGTCAACCTTAATGATGGGAATGGAGTAAAGCCCCTGGGACCTCCTTTTGCTGATGTGGCAAAACTCAAAATGAGAAGAAACATAGTGACTGCAACAATGGTCTCAAACATAAAAAAACTGGGTGTATGGCACAGTATTGGTAGTGTTTCATCTTGCTTTATTTGGGGTTGCTATGATTCAGATCTAACTGCACAGAACCTAACAATGAGAACAAATATTACATGATCTCAAAGAGCAATATAACAATTCTGCCCTAAATATTTTTTATGGAATGCACCTAAGACCCACACTGGGACTGAAAGTGTTTCATATGACCTTATTCTATTTAATCTAAAACAACGAAGATAACAAATGATCAATCAATGGTAATTGGAAATTTATGCCTATTGGTATTGTATTCCCCTATCTATCTATATATATATGGTAAATAAGCCTTTAGAAAATATTATATACAGGAAGACTTTTTTTCATTAGGTTTAGCTTTGGACTTATTCACTAGAATACTCTAATTGAAAGAGTGTCCATTAAATGCCAGTATTTAAGAAGCTTACATTTTAACTTCAAATAGAAGCATTAACTTATAAACAAGTAATAAGCCAGCTTCACAACTTTTAACACAAGTTCTGGATTTTGTATTGGACAAGACCTTGGTACAGTATAGGCTTAATGATCCATTGTTTTTGGTTTACATGAGCAAATGTTCTCAGTTTTCAATGATTTTTTGTTTTTCTTGAATATTGCATTTATAGATTCATTTTGTAAAAAATTAAACAAATGCAATAGATGGTCAGGAATGCTTACAAGATATCATGTACAATTTCTAGAGCATTTTAATAGGAACTTTGGTAGTTTAAAATGTTGATTAGATATTGAGGATAAACTATTGAGATGTAATAGAAAAATGTTTATATGCCTCTAAAGAATTTGTTATTATAAGAGCTTTTGCCTGATTTTAATTATCTATCTTTCCTAATACATTTTACAATGAAATTTAATTTTCATAATTTCAACAGAAAAAAGCACAGTACTTTATTAGTGAAATTGAAATGCATTGTGTGTTCACAAATGAGAGGGAAAAAGTTATAAAAATGCATGCATAATTTTTTAAAAAATCAATTGTTATGGATTTCTCTGACAATCAAAGGTGTAGCATGCATACTTTATTGTCTAAAGACATTGCAACCCTGGTTACCAAGGACGCGTCTCCTTGTCCTGAAAACGCTATGGGTTTTAATTTAGAAAAACCCTGGCCTTACAACAGTAGAATTCATGATCAAGTATATTTTTTTTTACCCCCTTAACCTGTTTCTATATTAAAAGCTGATTTAGTCATACCTATTGGATATGGCTATTGAAATGAAAAGTTCCAATGTATCTAAAATCCCTCCCACACTCATAGGAGTCCAGAAGGTTCACAAAAAAAGATTAGCTCCTTTTCCTTCGTTTCCTGAAAAGAAATCAAAGGCAGAAGTTACCTGTCTTTTACAAGGACTAATATATGTACATGGGTTGGGATTTAGCTCAGTGGGTAGAGCGCTGCACTGCAGTCTCTGAGGCCCCGAGTTCAATTCCCAGTGCCGCAAAAATGGGAGAAGGGCCTGGCAATCCACTCCCAAGGCAATCCCGAAGCACTCAGCCATTGAAGACCCTATGTGGGTCGCCATGAGTCATATACCGACTCGAGGGCAACTAGCAACAACAATATATGTACATATCCCAAGGCAAAACACATTGAGGTTTAGAATTAAGCACATATGTACTTTGTCCCCAACAAGTGTGACAATGCAGAGAAGCTAATATGACAGAAGCTTGGCTTCCAGTCCTACAGCTCTTCCACTGGGATGTGTTTCTTTAAGAAAAATGAGTGTGTTTCATAGGATCTCAGCCTTTGCACCCCTAAAATAATAAAAATGAAGGTGTTGAGAATGAAGATGCTCTTTTAGCACTAAGAATTTTTTTTTTCCTTTTTAGCTAGGAGAAAGTTCTAGATCTGATTAAACTGAAAATTTGAATTGTTTTTCTTAGTAAATTATAACAGCTTCTTTTCCTTTCATGTTTTTTTCTTTCAGTACGCTTGTTACTCCAATATGAACTAAATGATAAATAGTGTTCCTTTTCACCTCACAAACTTCTGTTTGTTCTTCATCTCTTCAGTTTTATTCCTAATATCTCAAATTCATTAAACAGTCATATTTCAAAATACCTCTACAAAGATCACAGCCAAGCTAATATTTTCAAGACAATGGTAGAAATTCTATATTGTTCTTCAGTTAATTACTCTCTCTAGAGCTGCTCCCTGCAGTTGGCTTGTTAATGTGGACCAAGTGCAAACTTTTAAGACACAAACTCCTCCACAGGTCTATATATGTATATTGGATGAAGCGAAGTATTGGATGGTAATAAGTGCATTTATAAGCATTATTTCTATAGTGTAAAAAGGTTAATTTGAAAGTCATTCCTCCATTCAAGAAGAACAATTTTCTCTAGTCTTCTGACTATTTATAGAAAGACCTTTACATGTGCAAACTAATTAATAAATGGGATCAATTTCAAGGTATTTTTTCTGGTTCATCACCACTTAATCATTCAATTTAAAAAACATTTTAAAGGCCAAGTCTGAAATAGATTTGCACCCACGCCCCCAGTGTGAATTTTTCATTCTTTACAACATGCAGTAGGTACTGTATAATGACCTTTTCTCTGTTTGGAACAGGGATTAGAATAATACATTTGACCCTTTACAGTCACCTGGGAGAGATGTTAGTCTCCATGTTCAATAAACTGAAATATGTCTCAAGTGTCCCAAGGTTAAGGCCATGACTTTAAACTATTTAACATAGAGTATCACACTGATTCACTTATATGCTCTAGATTTTTTTTTAAAAAGAAATTATTGGACTGAATTATATATACTTTATCAGAACAATTTCTTTTCTTCACAATTAAAGCAAATATTTTACATTGCAAATAAAGCAAGTTAACCTAGATGCATTGTGAATTATAATAAAATTTATAGCTGCATAAATAGCAGTGTAAACTTACAGAAAGACTAGTAATTATAGTGCCATTGATGGTCTTTGTTGCTTTAATTCTGAGGCAGCCAGAATGATTAAACTGAATCTTAATCGACTTCTCCATTAAAAATGCTGGCAGAGGAGCTCCTTTAACCTTTCCCATTGATTGAACACAACAATCACCATTCAATTATAATGCAAAAGGACATTTGTTATAATGTAGAAAAGATGCATGAGCCATTTCCTTTTACTCAAGACAATCAATGAGATGACTCCTACTTCTACAAAGGTGAGAATGCTCTACCTGGCAGTCTGATAAAGTCAAAACCAAAAGGAAAACTCCCCAATGTATGGGGGAGCAGAAGCATATGGAAGAAACTAATCTGGAACAGATTCATTAAGAAGAAATGTACTCTCTATTACTATTTACAATAGCCACATCTATCCTTGATATATTGTTTTTCTTCCTAGGATTCAAAGTGCTTAAATTACCACGATCAAAGGTTTTAATGGTGAATTAATGAGGGTGGTTAGTGGGCCTCTTATATGTGCTCTCAGTGCATTCTTAATAATACAAATCAGGGCAATATGGATAATTGGAGTAAGTGAATTTTAGACCGGGAAGGAATCTTCCAGATCAACTGATTTCTCTGAGGTCAGACAGCTAATTGTAACAAACCCTGACTAGGATCCAAGTCAATCAATTCCCCATTCAACATTTGTTGCATTTGTCACCTCTGAAGTATATTTCTCTGTTAGTTATGCTTTTTACCTGATTCTATATCTGTATGTAATGCTCAGGTTTTGTACTTATATTATATAAACTGTAATATAAGTATAGCTATGTTGCTGCATGTAAAGTGTAAACAGTGGTGCAGATTAAAGATTATAATGGATTCTTTGTGATTCATCTCATTCAGAATTATAGAGCTGGGATTTAGCTCAGTTGGTAGTATGCTGCTCTGTATTCTCTGAGTCCTATCTCCAGCACCCCATGGAAGAAAGACCTGGCAACTCTCTCTTGATACAATCTTGGAACAATCTGTCATTGAAAACCCTATGAGGGTCACTATGAGTCAGACCCAAATCCATGGCACCAAACAACAAGTATAATACAACAGCTTTCCTCTTGAATCTATAGTAACTTGGTGACTTGAGTAACAAAATGTGATGAAAGTGAACTTCTAGGGCTTCAGCTGCCATGGTATAATAAGCCTGGCTTTTTTTTTTTTTTTTTTTTGCCTATAATTCTTAGAATGCTTGTTCTAATGAAAGCTAACTACTGTTACTGGGCTGGGATTTAGCTCAGTGGGTAGAGTGCTGCGCTGCAGTCTCTGAGGTCCCGAGTTCAATTCCCAGCACCGCAAAAATGGGAGAAGGGCCTGGCAATCCACTCCCAAGGCAATCCCGAAGCACTTAGCCATTGAAAACCCTATGAGGGTCGCTATGAGTCGGATACCGACTCGACGGCACCTAACAACAACTACTGTTACCAGACACTCATAGAGAGCACAGAGAAGCAGATCCCTTACCACAGGCAAGGAAATTTGGCAACATAACCCTGGACCTTGTATCTGGTGTATAAATGAATTTACACCTCACACAGAAGATACAGTAGAGAATATAAAGACTTTTAAAATTACAGAGAAGACTGAGGCACCTGGACAAGCTTTAGCTAAACCTGGGAAGAAACTTGAAATAAACTGGGTTTCTTGGGTAAACGTGCATAAGGATATTTCTATTTCCCACAGAAAAGTAAAGTCAGAGAGAACAGAGTTAATCAGGATTCTACAAATAAAAAGTACCTTAGATAGACAGAGACAATGGCCCAAGAGAAAGGAGAAGTGTACATGTGTTGCTAGAGAAAAAAGAGAAAAACAAAAGTCAAGAAGTGGAGAGGAAAGAAAAGAAAGAAACAGAGAGCAGGCACATGTTTCTCCTAGTTTTATTGAAACTAGGGCCTGCCCAATGTGACATCAGCCCTGCGTGCCCAGCTCTTATCACCTCGTGTAATGTGGGCCAAGTCCTTTTTTTGGTAAATGGCTCAATGGCTTGGATGTGGTATAGGACCCATTTGAAAATGTCCTTCCAATGTCCTCAGAGATGTATGTGGGTTGACTCATCTTGGCAGAAATGGCAGGAGCCACTTTCAATCCTCTTTACCTCCATATTGCCTGCTAATGGCTAAGTTAACCTGCCTATCACTGTTATGCAAGAAATGTGATCATCCTGGGACCACCACGTTATAAGGAAGCTGAAGCCACCTACATGAAAAGGGTGAGTGAGAACTCCAAACACCTCCACTGTTCCAAACATGAGAAGCCAAGAATCAGACATCTGAGTGGAACAGGAATCTTGGATATCTAGGGACAGTAGGGTTGATGTGGCTAATAATCAGTGAAAGCAATGACACACAGAATAGAGGCTCTGGACACAGGACTTGAGTAAAACTATGACAATTGCCCAAGATAGCCTAAAGGCTCCCTTTCACTTGACTAACTTTAGATAGATATATCCCTAACAATAGGATCCCTAACTTACTTTTCTTAGAGCATTTACTTAAAAGAAAACTTGCAGTTGAAATTCTTTTTTTGAGAAGTAAATCTTCCAGCCTCTGGCCAGTTTTATGATGCTAGAATGCCTTTGTTAAGCACCTCAGCCAATCTTTCGAAAAGTGATCATTAAGAAAGACAGCAAACCTATCTACTAGACTCTGTGAATCTAATTGGGCAAACAAAGATGGCCATTGACCAACCACCACTCTAATGTCCTCAAGTATTTTTGTTGCTCATAAAAACTCTCTTACCTTTTGTTACGGTGCAGTTGAGCTCAAACTCCCTGCCTTATTGGAATAATCTAGAATAAAGTCTTCCTTGCTTGATTAATGCTGTTTGGTGTAATTTTTCTTTGACACCTCAACTCAACCATTTTTCCCTCCCCATTTGATACCCTAGACATTGAGGATCAGGAACAAGACATTCCTTTGGTGCCCTGCCCTAAATCCTGACCTACACACCATGAGCACAATAAAATAGGTTCTGTTTTATACCACTAAAGTTTTGGCATAGGTTCCTATGCAGTGATTTCTTTCTTTCTCATTTCTTTTCTTCCCTTTCCCTCCTCCCTCCTCTCTTCTTCTACTCACACACACACACACACACACACACACAAATACATATACATATACATATACAGTATGTATATAAACATATACACAAACACATTTATAATTAGATATAATTATACACTATATAGATAGAGAGATTTATACGACATGCATCTATTACAGTTCATGAGGCTCAATTTCTAACATCATTCAGTGGGGGATAGAAGTATAAAGTTCATGTTACTAATTTCATTTGGAGCGTGTACCACAGATTCAGAGTATTTAGTTACTTAGGAGAACATACATATCTTTTACCTTAGGTATTCTGAATATTTGTCTAATCACTAAAGTAGGATTTTTAGATACATAATAATTATTTTGTGGGAAAAGGCCATGGCAGCCCACTCCCAGAACAATCCTTCCCCCCCACCAACAAAAAAAACCACTCAGCCATTGAAAACTCTATAAGGGTTGTTATGAGTCAGACCTGACTCTATGGCACCTAATAATAACAACAACAATAATTATTTTGTATGCACTAAAGCAACTATTTATATATAGTCAGCCTTATATTCTCAGATCTCTCCTTTGAATGTTATTAATTAGTGTTGATTCATTGTACAAAATGATGGGTTTCATTAACATCTTCATATATGTATATACAGATCTCTCTTTCAAAAGTAAATTTAAAACTACAACTGATACCAATTAGCTTATTTTTAGAGTAAGTTACAGTCTATTGAAATAATAAAAGATACTGGAATTGTAAAACAAACTAAACCAAATCTTTCCTCTGTAAAAGACCTGGACTTGAAATGTCAATCTTTTCAATATCAAGGACAATCAACTTTCAAATTTTAGGTTCAAAAGAGTAAATAAGTTCTAAATTTATAATGAAACTTCTGAGAAAAGCATAAGTTACTATACTGAAACGATCTTACTGTATTTCTAAGTGAATGTAAATTTTTGTGAAAAGAATGTCATTGCTACTAAAGGAAACATTAGAAAATCTTTTAAATAAAACTGGCTTGATTGACCAAAGTGGCCAGTTACTTTTGAGAAACTTCTTATACATGGAGGCAATTTTGACACTCATATTTGTCACACATACCCTTCCAAAGAGTATACCCAGGGGACTTTTAAATATCTAGTTCCATTAGCTTAATTGTAAGAGGTGGGGAAACTTTTCATGATCCATAATTTTGATTATAAGATAAAAGTATTTTTTTCTCAGGACATTTTTGTTAACTCTGCTTGTTTGCTATGGAAAATCATAAATGTTCATTTATAAAAATCTGAAGTGTGGCTTGTAGTAGTCTACTTGTTTATCATATACTGTATGTTCATCATACCTTATTAATAGTTTTTCAGGTCTTAAAGACTGCTTTTTTACAATGTTTGTTGACTGACTGTTGTATGCTTCTCTCTTTTGGGAGAACAAGTGTCACAAAAGTAATATTCCACCTCCTATTTTTATGTGAGGCCACAGCTCCAAAACCCCTAGGAATAGGAAGACAAGGGCCAGCCAAAGGGATATTTAGGTGGGCTAGCTTAGCCAGAATACACAGGAGAGATGCTGTGCTCTGGCAGATTCAGGGTGGATTTGGAATCACTGAAGGCAGGCTAAGGACACAGGGACTTCAAGGCAGTTCTTTTTGGTGAGTGGGAGGTGAACTGATAAATTCTTTTCTGTAGGTGGGAAGATTTGCCCCCAAGCTTAGGAAACAGAGCAAGCTCTGTCTTGTGAAATAGGTTCCCATTGCATCACTTGAGAAACAGAGAATGTTGCTGGGTGTTTGCCCCAAGAATTAAAGCCCTTCCAAAGTGAAAGTACTTGCATCATTTTCCACTAAAGATGACTAACTGAAGGGCTCTTGCTCTGATGCACTGACAGTGCTGTGTCTTTGTCCTTCCTCTACAGATTAGCTCTGTATCAGATCCTAGAATTGATACATTCTGGTTATGCTGATTGACCATGCACCTTTCTTTACACTGTTAGAAATAAAAAGGAGGGAATTTAGATTAGTTGTAAAAGCACTTTTTAGTTATCAACTGAAAAGATTGTTTAGAAAATATCTTGCAGTCTCTTTCTCAGAAGGATTTTGTCTAGTATAACACTCTCCCAAGGGAGTTTAAGTCACTCAGAGAACAGTTATTTCATCACTTGCCAGACACATAAAAATAAACCCCAGCCAGAAAAAGACAGTGTTCCCTGGATGCCAGGTCATTAACCTGGTCACCAGGAAGAAGGTCCTGAGCTTCAGAATCTGTTTCCTGGCCCTTGCTGACAACTTAAAGATGATTTTTTTCAGAAAGTGATTTATATTGCAGATACATTTTTCAAAAGTAATTTTGTTTTTGTATTATGTTTGGTTTGGTTAATGTCATTTTCCACGAATCCAAACCTTCCTATATGTAGGTTGAATTTCTCAATATATTAGTTATATTTGGAAGCTATGAATTCCAGGATCTAAGAGGATATTAATGAAGTTACTTCATGCATAGACACATTCATTTATTAAACTAACGCTTTTAATGTCAGAAAGGGCTAATTCTGAGAAGAGCATTGAATCACCAGCTGAAGGGAGTAGGGTACAAAAGAAGACTATCACAAGAAAAGGAAAATAAAGAAAAACCAACCTAGAAATCAGGAAGGTTTCTTAGAGAACATGACCTAGGAAAGGAGTGGGATATTCATGAGAATGAAGTGTAGGAGTTTGATAAGTGAGCTGCCAGGTTGCGGGGTAGGGCAGAGGGTTTCTTTGGGGGATAATGAAAAAAAGAAAACCAAGAAAGCCCTATTTTGCAAAATGACTTAGGAAAGTTTGCACATTTTTCTGTCCTACAAATTTTATACATACAGGAGTTAAGGTTTTCTTTAAAAATTTAAAGAATTTGCTCTACATTCATCTGAGCTGAAAAATTTTAAAGTACTAATGAGATCAAATGGCTAGATGTGCAAAAGTAGGATTTATTGAGGAAAACTCAAGGAAACAGAAGAGCAATACTGTTTAGGGCTTCATTGTCCACTGTGTTGCTCAACACCAGAAATCAATCAGTGTCAGAGCCAACCTTGAGCAATGGGCTCTTATATTAACTGGATAGTTAAGGATGTTCTGCCCTGGCTTGCCTGGGAGTGAAAACCTTGCCAGGGTATGAAAATAATATATAAAGGAACCCAAGCTGGATCCTCATGCTGCCTGTCTAGCATATGGATTTGGGGGAAGCTTCACCCCTCCCTTGGCTTGATCAAGTACCTGGGATTCTGACTTGTGTCCACAGCTATAGGGAGAGGTAAGCCATCAACAAAAGTCACATCTTTATTCACGATTGTACACAGCAACCCCTCCTTGGCCTGGGGTTATAGACACGGATACTAATCCTTGCTCTTGACTAAAGCCAACCACAGGAAGCCAACTTCTTTCTGAGGCCAATCCTCAACAGACCAGAATTGAGCAGCTTATCCTAGGCCCTCAGGATTAACTGAAAAAGAGTCTAAGTATAAAACAAACAAACAAAAAAGTGTTACTCTTTTTTAATAGTATTGTAATCCTTCTTTAGAGAGATTTTACTAGCACATTTTACAAACTTGTATATGCTACCATGAAAACCAGTTTAGAAGAGGGAACTAAATTCCCTTGGGTGTTCACCTACCACCTGCAATTTTTGTCGCAGCCTTTTAGAACTGGTGGATAGTAGACAAAATTTGTGTAATGCCACTTTATACCTACTAGATCATAATAGTTACATTTATATTTCAGACTATAATAAACTCTTCAAATCTTCATTCTACTTTTTCTGGTATTACTGTTATGACTTCTATTTTCTCTTTGTGAGTGTTTTTCTGCTCTCCTTAACTCCTGACAACTCCTGACAATCTTTTGTTCATTTCTATCATTTTTTAAGTTTTAATAACACCATGTGAATGGAATTGTATGTTTTACCAACTTTGGGGACTGACTTTTCTTTTTCCTCAGTAAAATTCACTGAGGATTCATGCAGGATCTTGTGTGTATCAGAAAGTCATTTTGTTTTGCTGAATAGTATTCCATGGAATGGGTATACCACAGCTTGTTTAAATAGTCACTCACTAAAGGGCATGTGAGTTATTTCTAGTTACTAGATATTATGAGTAAAGCTGCTAGTTACTAGATATTATGCTAGTTACTAGATACCTAGTTACTAGATATTATGAGTAAAGCTGCTATGAACATTTGTATACCAGTTTTATGAAAATGTAAATCATTATTTCTCTGAGGTAAATGCTCAAGAGTATAATTGCTGGATTGTATCATATTTGTATGTACAGTTATTTTTTAATAAATACTCTCTTTCCCGACAAAATTCTATCATGCGATCTCCAGCTTCATTTCTGTCACCAAGACCATATTTTCCAACTGCTGGGCCTTCTTCTTTGTTTCCAACCTTTGCATTCCAGTCACCAGTGATTATCAGTATGTCTTGATTGCATGTTTGATCTATTTCAGACTGCAGAAGCTGATAGAAGTCTTCCCTTTCTTCATTTGTGGCCTTAGTGGTGGGTGCATAAATTTGAATAATAATCATATTAACTGGCCTTCCTTGTAGGTGTATGGATATTATTCTAT
>VMDO01013704.1:18850-57343 GCA_007922755.1 Pedetes capensis | reverse complement strand
GGTCTGACAAAATTCTATCATGCGATCTCCAGCTTCATTTCTGTCACCAAGACCATATTTTCCAACTACTGGGCCTTCTTCTTTGTTTCCAACCTTTGCATTCCAGTCACCAGTGATTATCAGTATGTCTTGATTGCATGTTTGATCTATTTCAGATTGCAGAAGCTGATAGAAGTCTTCCCTTTCTTCATTTGTGGCCCTAGTGGTGGGTGCATAAATTTGAATAATAGTCATATTAACTGGCCTTCCTTGTAGGCATTATGGATATTATTCTATCACTGACAACATTGTATTTCATGACAGATCTTGAAATGTCTTTTTTGATGATGAATGCAACCCCATTTCTCTTGAGTTTATCATTCCCAGCATAGTAGACCATATGACTGTCTGACTCCAAATGGCCTATGCCAGTCCATTTGAGCTCACTGATGCCTAGAATGTCAATGTTTATGTGCTCCATTTCTCTTTTAACGATTTCTAATTTGCCTAGATTCATACTACGTACATTCCATGTTCCAATTATTAATGGATGTTTACAGTTTTTTCTCCTCATTTTGAGTCGTGTCACATCATCACATTGAACTCCCTGGGGTTTTACTCCATTTCCCTCATCACGGTATACTCTACTTGGAGGAGGCAACTCTTCCCCAGTAGTCTTTTGAGTGCCTTCCAACCTGGGGGCCTCATTTTCCGGCACTATATCTGACAGTGTTTCTTTGCTATCCATAGGCTTTTCACTGGCTAGTTGTTTCGGGAGTGGCTCGCCAGGTCCTACTCCCTAGTCTGTCTTAGTCTGGAAGCTCAACTGAAAACCTGTCCACCTTGGGTAACCTTGCTCATGTCTAAGGTTACAGTGGCAGAGCTCTCAGCCTCATCACAACACACAAGCCCCCACAGCAAACTGACAGACATGTGGAGTCTCTGATGGTAAAATAATTAATACAAGGATGCATATATATCATAAGAAAAAGAGAAGGAGAATAGAAAGAGGGAAAAGAGTAAAACAAGGAAGGAAGCAAACAAAAATTAAAAAAAAAAAACCCTCACGCATACACGCTCCCACCCACGTATAAAATCGCTTATAGTCAGGTGCGGTGGTATACACCTGCATTCCCAGCATCTTGGGGGAGAAGGCAGGAGGATCGCAAGCCCAAAATCACAGGCAGCCTGCGCAACCCAGAGAGACCCTGCGTCAAAAAGTAAAAATATGGGCTGGGGGCGCAGCGCAGCTTTCCGCCCACTTGGGAGACCACTTGAGAGAACCAAATCCTCTTGTGGGTGGGATGATATTCAACCCCCCCAGAGATTGTCTGTAGTAGGTCTGCCATGCATGGCAATTGCTCTCGAAACTGTTCTTATTGTGTCTAATTGTCCCGCAAGACTCTGCCAGAAAGGAGCACTCTGTCTGCGTGGTGCTCAGCCTCCTCCGCAGACCTCACCTTTCTCCACAGTGCAGTGGGATGACTTAGGATCCCCTCTGGTGTGTCTGGGGTCCAGGCATATGTGTGCCCGTATGTCTGTGGAGATTGCATCTACATGACTGTCCCGCCACAACAGGAGAGAGGGAGCCGCGTTTCAGCTCTGGATGTGTACTGCTGGCACTGGTTTCCCACCGCCACAACAGGAGGGAGGGAGTGATTCCGTGCTGACTCACCGAAAAACTTGCAGTTTGTGTCCCGCGGGCAGGGTGACAGTGTGATGTCAAGGTTGCATGCTGTGTTGGGTCCGGCTCCTGTGGGTGTGTGGGCAAAGTCCCCTCCGAGTCTCCAGGATTCTATCCTGCCATCTGTGTGAAAGCGAAAATGTGAATGATTTAGGTATCCCATATAAGGAGAATCACATAGTAATTTTTTGTGCATATGATTAGCTTGTTTCACTTGATGTTACATTCTTATGGTTCATACATATTGTAAAAAGCAACAGGATTTTCCCCCCTTTTTAAAGCTGATTAAGACTCTGTTGTATTTATATACCATATTTGGATTATCTTAAAAATTTTTAAACTTTATTATACTGATAATTATAAAATAAGAATGGTCTTTTCATTTCACACATTTTTCCATTGGTACACATCTTTCTTAATGCCAGTACAAACCATATTGTTTTAATTACTGCAGCTTTGGAATATTTCTTGTAATCAGGAAGTGTGATACCTCTGGTCTATTCTTCTTTCTAAAGAGCATGTTGTCGATTCTGAGTCATTTTTTAAAATTCCATTGGAATTTTAGAACATTTTTTCTATTTCTATAAAAATGCTGTTGGAGTTTTAATGGAAATATTGAATCTACATATCTCATTCAGTTGTATGGACTTTTTTTTTCAGTTCTTAGGATCAAACTCAGGGCCTTATGCATGATAGGCAAGAGTTCTACCACTGAGCAAAGTACCTAGCCCTTGTTTATTTTGAGACAGTTTCTCATTACCTGGATGAGGCTAGCTTTGAACCTGTGATCCTCCCACAACTACCTCCCCAGGGCTAAGATTACAGTTGTGCATCATCATGCCTGGCTGTAGTATGGACATGTTTAATAGTAGTAAGATTTCTAATAAATGAACATGAGTTCTTTGTATTTCCCTAATGAATATTTTATAATTTTCAGGGTATAAGTCTTTTACTTTTTTGGTTAAATTGTGTATTAAGTATTTTTATATACCCTTATAAATGGGATTGATTTCTTATTTTGACTTTCAAATCATTTGTAGTCAGTGTACATAAACACATTGATGTTTTCTGTTGACTTCATTTCCTGAAACTTAATGAACTTATTTATTAGTTTTGCATTTTTTTGTTGAACCTATAGAGTTTTAATATTTTGAATCATATCATCTGGAAATAGAGATAATTTGTTTATTTTTTCCTTCAAATTTAGATTTTTTATTTGGTTTTCTTGTCTAATTGCCTTGACTATGACTTCCAGTACTATACTGATGGAAGTGGTAAGAATCAACATCCTTATCTTGTTCCTGATCTTAGAGGAAAAACATTCAGTTTTTACCCTAGAGTGTGGTTCTAGCTGTGGCCTTGTCAAATATGGACTTTATTGTATTAAGGTACTTTCCTTCTGTGCATCCTTTGTTGAATATTTTTTATCATGAAAGTTTGTTAAATTGTGTGAAATGTTTGTTGCATCTATTGATATAATCGTGATTTTTAACCTTCATTTTGCTAATATGGTGTTTCATATTTAGTGATTTGCCAATATTGAATTGTTCTTGTACCCTAGGGATAAATCCCAATGGAGATTATGGTGTATGATCTCTATACTGTGCTGTTCATTTAGGTTTACTAGTATTTTAAACATCTGTAAGGATGTTTATGTATGTTCAACAAGGATGCTGCCTTCTACTTTTTTATTCTTATAACATCTTTATCAGACTAAAATATCAGGAAGATATTAATGTCAGTAATGTACAAGGGTGTGTTCTGTCCTTTTCCACTTTTGGAAGACTTTGAGAAGGACTGGGCTGTCTTCTTTAAATGTTTGGCAGAATTCACTATTAAAGCCATCTTTCGTTTGATGAGAGATTTTTTTCCGACTTGCTCCTTTTACTCATTATTGGTCTGTACATATTTTCTATTTCTCCGTAATGTAGTATCGTAAATTGTATTTTTCTAATAACTTGTCCATTTCATCTAGGTTATCTAATTATTTGATGTACACATATTCATAGTAGTGTCATATGATTTTTTTGTCCTTGTGATACTATTTGGTGCTATTTGTAATGTCTTCTCTTACATTTCTGTATTTATTAATTTTAGTGTTCCCTTTCTTTCGAACCCAGGGCCTCACACTTGCCTGCTTTGCAAGTGCTGAACCACTGAGCTTCATGCCCAGCCCATTTTTTGTTAACTTTATTTGAGAGAGGGTCTCCATAAATTACACAGACTGCCTCTGGTCTCAAACTTGCAATCCTCCTACCCCTGCCTCTGGAGCTGCTGGGATTACAGGCATGCTCCACTGAACCCTGTGTGTTCCCTTTATTTCTTACTTGAGCTAAGTTTTGTCAGTTTTGTTTATCTACTCAAAAGCCAAACAAGATTGAGAGTTGTATCTATTGCTTTCCTCGTCTTGATTTCTTTTCTTTTTCTTTTCTTTTCTTTTTTTTCTACTCTAATCTTTCTTCTTGTTGTTGCTGTTAGGTGCCATGGAGTCAGGTCTGACATAGCGACCCTATGCACAACAGAACAAACCACTCTCCCACACTGTGCCATGAGGAGAACTATTGCCAGTGCTTCTCTGTTATTCGTAGTGTTTTCAATGGTGGATTGTTCCGTGAGTAGGTTACCAGGTCCTTCTCCCTAGCCTGCAGCACTGGGTATTCCCAGATGGTCTCCCATCTAACTAGGCCTAACTAAGCCTAACTAGGACTAACCAGCCCAACCCTGCTTAGCTTCTGAGATCAGGCAGGATAGAATGCCAGGATGCTATGGCTGCATACCTAATCTTTCTTATTTCTTTCCTTTTTCTAAATTTTAGTTTAGTTTGTCCTTTTTCTATTTCCTTCAAATTCAAATTTGGTAGTTTATTTGATATTTTGTTTTTAATGTAAGTGTTTATCACTATAACTCTAACCTTCCCTCTTAGTAATGCTTTTTCTGCCACTTACAAAACTTGCTATGCTGTTTTTTAATTTTTGTTAGTCTCAAGATAGTCTCTGATGTCCCTTTTGACTTCTTTGACCTATTAGTTGCATAGGAGTTTGTTGTATAATTTCAACATATTTGTGAATTTTACAATTTGCCCAGTTTTTGGTTTCTACTTTCACACCACTGTTGTCAAAAAAGATACTTGGTATTATTTTTTCAATCTTCTTCAATTTGTTCAGACTAACTTTTTAGATGACATGATAAATCTAGGAAAATTTTCTGTATATATTTGAGAAGAATGTATATTCTGCTGTTGTTGGATATGTTGTTGCTATTGTTGTTAGGTACCATGGAGTCAGTTCCAACTCATAGCAACCCTCATAAAATTTTCAATGGCTTTTTTCTGGATTATTTCAGGAGTGGGTTGCCATGTCCATTTCCCATTTTTGTGGTGCTAGCGATAGAACCTAGGGCCTCAGAGAACAAAGAGCAGTACTCTACCAACTGAGCTAATCCCAGCCCATTGTTGGATGTAGTGTTCTTTATGTCTGTTATGTCCATTTAGTCTATAGTGTTGTTCAAATTGTTTTCCTATTGCCTTTTCTATCTCAATGAATTATTGTTTATAAAAGTAGGATACTGAAGAATCTTACTGTTATCATTGTTTTTGTTGTTAGGGGCCGTCAAGTCATGTCCAACTCAGAGCAACCCTAGGGTTTTCAATGGCTGATTATTTCAGGATTGCCTTGGGAGTGGATTGCCAAGTCCTTCTCCTATTTTTGTGGTGCTGGAAATCAAACTCAGGACCGTAGAGACTGCAGGGTAGTGCTCTACCAACTGAGCTAAATCCCAGCCCACACTGTTATCGTATTGTTACCAATTTCTTTCTTTCTTTGTGTTAACATTTATTTTATATATTCAAGTGGTCTTATGTTGGTGCATATATATATTTATAACATTTTTTATTTTGTTTATTAAACTAATCTTTTTTATTAGAAATTTTTAATGTACATCATAATGTGATTCATTTTGACATGCTTTTCATTGTGACAATTTTCATATATGCAATTTGATAAACATTATTCATATAGGTTACCCCTCACCCCCCCATGTTTCTCCCCTCCCCCATTTTATCATAATATTATGGACTTCTTTGTCCCTTGTGGCAAGTTTTGATTAAAAGTACATTTCTTTCTCATACAATTATAGTTATGTTGGCTCTATCTTGGTTATCATTTGTATAGACTTTGTTTCCATTAGCCAATATATGCTTTTAAATCTAGAATGATATTCCTAGTATATATTGTTTATTCCTAGTATATTGTTTATTCCTAGTATATTCCTAGTATATATTGTTTTTGTTGTTGTTAGGTGCTGCAGAGTTGGTGTCCAACTCATAATAACCCTACATACAACAAGCAAAACACTCTTGTTACTGCTTCTCTGCTATTCACAGGGTTTTCAATGGCTAATTTTCTTGGCCGGGGGAGTGGGTTGCTGGGTCCTTCTCCCAAAATATATATTGGGTCTTGATTTATTATCTTTTTAGCCATTGAATGTCTATCAATAACTGAATTTAATTTACTTACATTTGAGATAATTGTTGGTAGGAAAGGACTTGCTATATTATTAATTGCTTTTTGTCTGGTTTGGGCTGGGATTTATCTGAGTTGGTAGAGCACCACTCTGCAGTTTCTGAGGTCCTGAGTTTGATTCCCAGCTCCACAGAAATGGGAGAAGGATGTGGCAACCCACTCCCGAGCCAATCCCGAAACAATCAGCCATTAAAAACCCTATAAGGGTCGCTATGAGTTGGACACAACTCAATGACACCTAACAACAACAACAACAACAACATTTGTCTGGTTTGTAGTTCTTTTGTTTTTCTTTTCCTCTTACCATTCTTCATGTTTCATTTGTTTCTCTGTGGTGATATTCTTTGATACTTTTCTTTTATATTTATTCTTACATATATTTTTGTTTAACTGTGATGAAATTTATGGAAAATTGTAATAGTCTATTTCAAACTAATTTCAAATTAATGTCAATAGCATAGAAAAATTCTACAATGTATTCCTCCTCTCCCCAAATTTCCCCAAATTTTGTTATTGATATCTCACTTTCTTTTTGGATTATTTGTCAGTTTTCCTGATTTTGTTTTATTGTAGCTCACTGAGCTTTTGAAAGACATTTTAAATTGCTCATCAGACAAATTATAGTTTTCCATTTCTTTAGGGCCAGTTACTGGGAATTTATTTTTTTTTACTAAGTAGTGTCATATAACCCAAATTCTTTGTGTTTCTGAGCTTTTATATTATATTTTTAGGTGCCATCGAGTCAGGCTTGACTCATAGTCACCCTAGTAGGTGGCTGACTGTTTTGAGATCCTTCTGTTTTAGTGGTGCTGGGTATCAAATCCAGGACTTCAGAGAGTGTGGTGCGGCACTTCAGCCAACTGAATTAAACCCCAGTAAGGGCTTTCAAATTCAATGAAGAAACTGACTCTTCCAATCTTTCTTAATTGGTTTGAGCAGGGAAAAACCTTCACCAACCAGCCCAGCTAGAGGCTATGAAAGCCTCTCAAATGTTTTCTATGGATGTACATATTTCAGTCCTCTCTCTCCCTCTGGGAGAATTTTCAGAGTGGCACCCCTCCTCCCTGTCTCCCCAACCCATATTGGCCACCTTAAGCTATTCTCCTCTTTTCCCTAAGGAAATGAATTGGAATACTGAGAGGCTGCAGGTTTCACTTCCTGTTCTTCCTCTTGAAGGACAAGTATCAAGATGGTATATCTTCTCTCAGAGAATGTCACAATGCTTTGTAGAGTTGAGAGTTTCCTTCCCCTTTTCCACAGGGGACTACACTGAAATACTGGGCATCCAGATGCAGCTCTACTTCTTTCTTCCAAAAGAGAATTCTAAGAACTATGCACTTTTTCCAATCTTGCAGTGCCACACAGGCTGCTGAGAGCAGCTTCCCACTTTCTCTGTTGTTAACTTCCCCCTGGGGATTCTCACTGTACCAGTTCCCTGACTGCGATGAGTTGGAGTAAGATCAAAGTAGATTGCTTTTGGAAAGCAGCTGGAAACCTGGGGCTGTCAGCCAGATTCATCACTGAGACTTTCCAAAATGGAGAAATAATGGGCCAAGTGAATCTTCTTATTGAGCTGGGTTAGTTTAGGAGAGATGTGGAAACACATAAAGAGAAATTTCTTCTTTTACTCGTTTAAAAGAGATTTTTCTAAATTCTTTCATTCATTGGGTTGTTAAATACTCACCTAAATTCTGGAGGTATTTTGGGCCAAATATAACTGTTTCATCAGCTTTTCTGTGGGAGGATAAGGATTGGTACCTCTCATTCTACCATCTTTCTGACAACGCATTCCAGCATGAACTTTTATTTATGACCATTACAACTTTTTTTTATTAACTAGCTGTGTACGAATTCTTCCTCTAATTTATCTGCATTGTTTTTCTTTATAATTTGTCATTTCTATTGGACATTTTTATTGGTTTGTATGATCTCATTATTAGATCATTAATTCTGGCCCTTTGTTGTTGTTGTTAGGTTCTGTCAAGTCAGGTCCGACTCATAGTGACCCTATATACAGCAGAAGGAAACCAATTCTGTGACAGGCACACAATCTTATTTATGTTTAAAACCATTGTTGCAGACACTGTGTTAATCCATGTAGTGGAGGGTTTCCTTTTATTCATTGACCTGCCACTCTCCCAAACATGGCCATCTAGTTATTATATAATACGGTAATTGAGATTTTGATTTATTTTCAGCAACGAAATTTAGAATAAATATGTAGTCACTACAGAAATCATTTACCATTGGGCTTGTAGACACCAATTTCTTGGGGTTTGTATGCAGAAAGAAATTAAGCTCCATGAATTCATTTTCAAATGAGCCCTAAAAATTAAACTTTACAGAATTGAAGAAGTTCTAAGTGTCTCTATTGTCTTTTCTACTTCCTTCCTTAGTATAAAATTAAATAAAAAGTAGTTAAATAAACATGTGATTCAACAAAGTTTTAGCAAATTGATGTATTATGAATTATATTTAGATATACCATTACCAATTTTTCTCAACAATTGATGATTATTCAAAGTATCAACAGTTTTTAATTTTTTTGAAAAAAATTAAAAATATTGTCCCATTTCAGATGTTGAATCTCCTTTAAAAGAGGGTTAGAACTTGTGAAGCTTAAATGCAGCCATCCAACTGAATGGTCTGACTGTTTGATGACTTTCTGACTATAATTTTCTAAATCCCACATGTTAAGTTTAAACCTACTTATCCGTGTTCTGTGCCTCAGAGGAAATAAGGACATCTGGCCACCAGACACATAATTAGACTTCGTATTAGAAGATTAAATGAATTTACCTGCACTTTCTGCTTATGTTGAACCAGTAAAGTCCAATTCTATGTATTCTCAACACAAAGTATGTAAGAACAAATTTTTCTTGCCATGTGGCTTGATGTATGTAATAGTGGTAAAATGTTGTTAAGAAATAGACAAAATTCAAGCACAAGGGATTTTTCATAACTAAACATAAATACAAAAGCAAGCCACATAGTGTACATGTATCAAATGCTTATATTTAACTATAATGGAAAATCCAAATAAAAATAAATATAAGCTAAACTGTATCTGAAATATGTAAATATTTCAATAGGGCAATAGAAGATTTAAACATTGTAATTTCTAACTGTAGTATACAACTACAAAACTTTCAAATCTCTCTTTTAGGGATGACTAAAATCCAAAGGTCTCCCACATATCTATCAGCTTGTCATGGTGTGGGGACTTTCATGTTGCTGTGATGTTGAAAACTACACCACTGGTGTCTCAGATACCAGCAAGTCCACCCAGGATGGACAGATGTCAACTAAGCATCCAGACTAAGATAATCTAAGGAGAAGGATCTGGCATCCCACTCCTGAAAAAATTAGCCATTGAAAACCTTATGGATAGCAGAAAAGGAATGCTTTAAATATAGTGCAGGAAAATGAACCCCCAGGCTCGGCATTCAAGAAATAACTTGGGAAGAGTTGCCTTCTCAAAGTAGAGTTGACCTTAATGACAGAAATGCAGTAAAGCCCCTTGGATCTACTTTTGCTGATGTAGCATGACTCAAAATGAGAAGAAACCTAGTGGCTGAAACAATGGGCTAAAAGATTAAAAGATCACGTGCATGGCACAGTGCCAGGTACTGCTTCATTGTGCTGTGCTTAGGGTCTATATGAGTTGGCTGTGATTCAACAACACATATCAACAACAACAACATGGTCCAAAATTAGAAATTATCAAAATAATTTATGAAAAAAGTAAGATGATCTGGCATTTACAAAAATTACAAAGAGAAAAGTACTTCAGAGTACTAAATAAGTAGTAGATGCATTAAATAGATTCAGTTTGATACATAAACAAGCACTGAAAAACAGAATAGAAGAAAACATGTATTACAGCGAAGTGCAGTTCCAAGTACTCTAATGTAGTTACTCTGTTGGTAGCCTATAAAATATTTGATAATAGAAATTGCTTGCCAGCAGATTTGCTTAGAGGGGAAATACATTCAAATAAGTTTGCCCTAGTTACTTGATATCTCTGGAAAAGAAACTCTGAGATGGAGATTAGCATGCAGAAAGTCCATTAGGGGTATTATTTACATCAACATCTGTGGAAAGGAAAGAAAGGAAGGACTAGGCAGGAGATGAAGTGAAGCAGGGACAAGGTTAAAGTGGAAACCTCAGCCAATCATATGGTTAATCTTCAAATTGGGATCACCCTTCAAATCTGTCCCAGATTCAGAAGACAGTCAAGCAATTGTACTCTCATATGCATTATTTATTGGATGTAGGATGTCACTGGAAGGGGGAAAGAACTCAGGCAAACCCCAAGGGGAGGTGATAGCAAAGAGCTTTATAAATAAAATGCAAGTGGTATAGGCTGACAATGGTGAGTAACTGTAGTAATCCATGTTTGGGATGTAAGATCCAACAATATTTTATTCTGAAAATGTCTTTTTGGTGTGCAATTAGCTTCTGCATTTGCCAATAAGATTTCCTTTTTATTATAATTTTCTGAAATTGCTGTTTCTTTATGCAATGCATTTTGAAGGGAAAGAGTATTAAAGACCAGTGGAAAAGAGATTTTGTTTTACTAGACTTGGATAAAGTATTTCATAAACTAGAAAGTGGAGAGGTCCCAGTCAAGGACTGGAAAGGGCAATCATGAACTGGAACAGACACTGTCTTAGCTGGTCATCCTGGAATAACTTTTTCTCTGGTTCCTAAACTGAGACTCAAATCATCAATAGATGATTTGATTCTAGGTAGACAATTTATACATTAGGATGAGCTTGGTTGGACTGACACTTAAGAAATGTGACTCTTTTCAAGTGACTTAAATTATAAGCATTTGAAGTCCTTAATTTAAAAAAATAGGGCTGAGGTTTAGCTCAGCTGGTATAGTGGCCACTCTGCGTTCTCTGAGGCCCTCAGTTCAATCCCTAGCACCACAAAAAACTGAGAGAAGGATGTGGCAATCTACTCCTAAAGCTATTCTGAAACAATCAGCCATTAAAACCCTATGAAGGTCACTATGAGTCAGACTCAACCACATGGTACCTAGCAACAACACAATAACAATTTAGAATCTAGGATGAGTGATTGCTCTTTTACAAGGTAGAAGTTAATTCTGAAGACTGTAACACATCTAGAAATTTAATAGCTAAATTTAGTAGAAATTAAATAATGGTTAGCAATTTCTAATGTGAAGTGAAGGTTGTTACTGCAACAGATGAAGGTAGCTACGACTTTAAGTCTTCATGTATTAAATATGGAGCCAACGTGCTTTTAAAAATATATGGACACATTTAAGCCTCATTACACAGATGTGCCATATATGCTGTATTATTATAATCTCTATTTTATCTTATTTTATAATATAATGGTAATATATAATAAATATGACTTAATTAGCATAATATATATGCTGTAAATCTTATACCATTGTAGGGTGCGCACATCCCCATCTGGCCCAGATGTTCAGATGGGCACCACTGTTGCACACAAAGATATCTAAATACAAGTCACTGGGTACTCTATAGTAGGACGCGCACTCTTGCGGCCCTCAGGAATGATGGCAGAGTCAGGAGAAAGGAAAAAGCCTTGGGCGCTTTTGCCTTGCAGGGACAAACACAGCTCTTTATTGCCTCTCAGCCCTGATAAGGGCAGAGAGAAACCCAAACAAGTGCACAGCTATAACAAATGTTAGCAGCTTTTATGCTGCCTCAAGGGCAGATGTTTCCATATTGCCGATTCAATCAAGAGAGAGTCTTTTCCTTGCTGGTGGTCTGTAGCAAAGAGAGAGTTGTCGTCTTGGTTGAGTCAAGAGAGAGAGTTCTTGCTTCCTTGGTCATTGGACAGAGAGAGAGAGAGTTCTATTTTCTTCAGTGGTCCCAGGTGAGAGAGGGCAAGTTGCTGCAGTGTAGCTCCTTATATAGCTCACCCAAAATGGCCTGAACCAATCATCTTTGAGTTCCTTGTTTTCTAATTGTCCAGTCAGGTTCAGGGGATTTATGAAGGATTTTGTACAAATGTCCAATCAAGTTACTTTCATTTTCCCTAGATTTCTAATTTACAAACCAGATCTTCAAAAGCCATTTTCCCAATTTTGGGGTTTTTGCCAATTTCCTCCTAATTTTTTCCTATATACCATCTCCACTATATATGTGGGGAAAAGAGATGTGTGAAAGTTAATTTTCTAGAATTTACAATGTGTTTAGTGGTGGTCTATGCTAGTCAGCTATCTGGGAGAGTTACAAAATACCTGAGATAATCAAATTGTAAAGAAGAAGGGTTTATTTTGGGTCACAGCATTGGAGGTTTCAGTCCATGATGAGTGGACCTATTGCTTTTAGTTCTGTGGTATGGCAATACATCATGGTAAATGGTGTAGGAGTGTATAGTAGAGGAAGTCCTCACCTTATGGGCAGAAACAAACAAGAGAGAAAGAGGATCTTGGGTCCAAATATCCCCTTCATGAGTTCACCTCCAATGACCAGAAGATCCTCCACTAAGCCTCACTTCTTAAAGGTTCCACCACCTCCCAACAGCACCACAGGCTAGGAACAAAGCCTTTAACACATGGGCCTTTGAGGAACATTACAGGCCAAAACTAAACCATAGAGCAAGAATTTAACCCAAATCATCTGGCTCTAGTATGTGTGTGTTTTACTACTATATCATTTTACCTCTCTGATAATAAAGTCTCTTCATTACTTAAGAATTGTGATTGACACCTGTCATTTCCCTAGCATAAAATGATATAATGAAGGTAAAAAATAAGGTGCTCAAGTATAAAAATGTGATGTATAATTTGATAATATTTAGAATGGGAAACACAATTGCAAGTACTGACTTGCTAAAATTTAATATTATCCAGCAGGAGAACCTGCTTGATAACCAAGAGAAACTGTCTCAAAGACATTCAAATGGTTGATGTCTACATCAAAGAAGTTTCTCATGTCAAGCTGTGTGCCAATCTTACATAATCAACATACTGCATTTTAATATAGTAGAAACAATACCAACAAAATAAAACTTGAGGCCCAAGGAGCAGAGGGAATCTATTAAATCAACTTAAACAAGTAGGGAAATAAATGTGTCAATAGGTGTCACATAGAAAAATGAATAGATCTCCATTGTACTATTCCACATAGCAGAATTGGATTACTGGATAGAAGTTATATTTGAGCTAATTTTAATACCAAGAGAAGGATATGACAATCTACCCCAGAAACAATCCCAAAACAATCAGCCATTGAAAACTTGAGGATTGCCATGAGTGGGACAAGACTCGACAGCATCTATCAATAACAACAATTTCAATATATATAAGAACTTCTGTAAGTGAAATTCAAAATATCCTGAACATACCTTAAAAGAATTGCCCTTTATGTTTCTGTTATGTTTAAGTAAAAATCATTATCTTATTCAGAAATACTATATGATTTAGAAAAAAATTGATTGGATTAAAGCCCCCAAAGGAAGCTGATCTTCTTGTTAAACTACTCAACTTGTGTCTAATTTCTTTTTAACTCTTAAGTTGCATAATATTAAGATTTTAAAACAATTATAAGAATAAATACAGAGTCAGGCATGGTGCCACTTACCTGTAATCTCTCCAACTTGGTAGACAGAGGCTGGAGGACTGAAAATTCGACAGGGGAAGTCTGTACCACTTAATGAGACCCTGTCTCAAAATCAAAAAGCATTGAAAAAAGGGGTGGGCCTGTGGCTCAGTGGTGGAATACTTGCCTAGCATAAGCAAGGCCTTAGGTTCAATCTCAAGTACCACAAAATAAATAAATAAATAAATGAATAGATAAATAAATACACACACACACACACACACACACATACAAAACACACATCAGTATACTAGTGAATGCATATTTGTTTTGACATTTAACTGTAGTCTTGAACTGGTAACCAAATCTCCTTGAGCTATCATTTTATTCCTTTTTAAAATAAAAATCAGAATAATACTAATGTTCACATTTTCAGATTGACATTTTCTTTAGCAAACATTTAGTAAGTATTATTTTTGCCTTTACTGCCATTATTATTAGAGGTAGGGGTTTTAGTCCATAATTATCATGGATGTTGATGAATATACTTCCTTAATTTTGTATAATGAAATTTATCAAACACAATTTATATTCCTTTCAAGATTCATTCAACTCCCTCCAACTAAATGTCCCTAAGCTGACTGAAAATGCCTCATTTTCCAGAACCATCAGTTTATTCTGCCTCTAATGCTTGGTGTGGCATCAGGAAGCAATTTCCCCTAAAGGTCTCCTTAAAACTTCACTAGTAGTCTCTAATTTTCTGGATAGGGAAACTAAAATTCAGATTTCAAATATTTCTCCAAACTAGAATGCAGACAGGACTATATCACTTTGGCTCTAATGAATGACTTCTTATTTCCTCTATATATTCTTCAATAGCATCATTAGGTATTGCTAATGTCATGAATTAGGTATAAGTTTTTTTTTATTAAACCCTAGATACTTGAGAAAGATGTTTCTACTTTAAAAAGGGTCACTAAATATACTGAGGATAGAAGCATTTTCACCTACCGAGGAAAACAAAGCTTTTCTCTTTTGTTTCATATTCTACAGGAAATTTAACCAGTGATATCACAATTTCAAAAAATAGGGCATAAGTGGCAAGCAGTGAATATCCAGGATTTCTTTGTGGAAATGGCTTGTTGTTGTTAGATGCCTTTGAGTTGGGTTCGACACATAGTGACCCTCACAGAGTTTTTGATGTCTGATTGTTTCAGGATTGTTTTCAGGAGTGGACTGCCATGTCCTTCTCCCATTTTTGTGGTGCTAGGGATCCAATTCAGGGCCTCAGAGAATACAGAATAGCATTCTACCAATTCAACTAAACCCCAGCCCCAGAAATGGCTTTTGTTATTGTTGTTGTTAGGCGCCTTGAGTCAGTATCCGATTCTTAGAGACCCTCTGTACAACAGGGGAAACACTATTGTCAGTGCTTCTCTGCTGTTCATAGGGTTTTCAATGGCAGATTGATTTTTGGGAGGGGATTGCCAGGTCCTTCTCCCAAGCCTACAGCTTCTGTTATTCCCAGGAGGTCTCCCATCCAGGTACTAACCAGGCCCAACCCTGCTTAGCTTCCGAGATCTGAGGGCATCAATTGCCACAGGGCTACAGCTGCAGGCAGAAATGGCTTATAAGTATTAAATGCATTGAAACAAGAATCTAATGTGTACTCACCTGAGTTTCTTCATGAAATAGTTATGATTATGCTGATCAACTCATAGAATGGTATGGGACTTTCTAGGGGCTATGAGCAGAATAATTTTAACAGAATAAGACTGAGGAATAAATTAGTATTTTAAAGCAAGTACTGTTCCTTTGTAAAACTTACTTTGAGTTAATTCTTATTTCTTATTTATTTATTTATTTATTTATTTATTTATTTTTGAGTTAGAGTTTTGCTGTGTTGCCCAGGCTACATTAAAAAAATCTTAATCCTCCTGCCCTGGTGTCCCAAGTGCTGAGATTACAGGTGTGTGCTGGCACACCCTGCTCAAACTTAGTGGATATATTAATATTGTATATACTGGGTGTAGTAGACTTTTATTGCTACATAATGAATTTCCAAAATAAAATATTAAAAATTTATTATCTCACAATGAGTCACTCTGTCAGAAATTTGAGAATGGCTTAAGTGCGTGGTTCTGCCTCAAAGTCTCTCCCAAGATTCCTTTGTAGATATTGGGCAGTCATAATTTCACTTGGATTGAAGGATCTCCTCCCAAGATATCTTGACAGGAAGTCTCAGTTCCTTATAAGATGGCATTTGGCTTCTTCCAGGGTAAATCATCCAAAAAGAAAGTAAAATACAATATTCAATGTCTTGATGAATCAGCCTTTAGATGTCAACACCCCCATAACATTTCATATTATTATTCAAATCATCTCTATTTAATGTGCAAAAGACTATCAGTAAGAATACCTAAGGTGCCTTCCTGGAGGTTGGCTACCATGTAGGGCTAATAGGTAAAGTATTTTCCTTACTGTAGGTCATGGTCAAAATCAGTTTTAAAATCAAAATGTAGTACATCTTTTAGAATCAGAAGACTTTGAAAATCAACTTTTCCATCATGAGTAAATAATTCAATCTCATCAGAAAATGGGAACAAAATTAGCCTATTATTTTCTAGTAAAAAAAAAAAGAGAGAAAGAGACAGCCATACAAATTTACATTGTGTTGTCAATTATGCCTACTATTTCCACCAATGATTCCTTAAGTAACCTCTTCTATAATTTAATTTAAAACATTTCACTATAACCAGAGTTGAAAGTTAACCTTAATCTATTCTGTAAGGGAAGATATTTAACACTTAGTAGTTCTCAAGGAAGAAGTCCACACTAAAGAGACCATGACAAGCATCATTAGAGAACTTCGATCATCACAAGGAATGCCAGCAAATACTTTTTCTTTGGCAAAATATGTGACATTCAAGAAAATTACTGCCTGGAAAGAATATATAATCCGTAGGACTTTTGCATGGCCTGTTTTCTCTACTTAAGATGTTTACCATAACTAATGCCTTCAACTCATTAAATCTTTGTCCAAAGGTTGTTTTCTCAATATGGTAGACTTCGACCACACTATTTTAAAATTATACTTCCACTGCTCCTCAACAGTCTGATTCTCCTTTATCCATTTCTATTTTCTTCTCTTTTCCATATTATTTATTGCCTCCTAACATACTTTCAGGCTAGAGTTTAACTCAGTTGGTAGAGTGCTGCTCGACACTCTTTGAGGACCTGTGTTGTAACACAGCACCACAAAAATGGGAGAAGGGTATGACAATCCACTCCTGAAGCAATCCAGAAACAATCAGCCATTGAAAACACTATGAAGATTGCTATGAGTCAGACCTGACTCAATGACACCTAAAAATAACAATAATATACTTTCTAGTTCAATGTGTTTTAATGTCTGACTTTCCTATAAGCTTCACAAGAACATATATTTTGTCTTTCTTTTTCTATAGCATTGCCATTCAATAGGTGGTTAATAAATATTTCTTAGATATGTAAATGAAGAACTACTATTTCTCCATTCACTAGTAAGTCCATTTATCCTAAAACTATCTATATTGGATATCAATAATCTATGGATTATTTTCTTTCCACTTTAAAATTTTCTTTTATTATACCATTTAAGATAAATCTTCCTGGCTTACAAATATGCACAAGATAAGAGATAGGGATTGAAGATCCAATCTTCTGTAACATAAAACAATATCTTAAATATCAGTCTGATAAAATGAAAAGCCAAGAAGTCTGCAAAGATTATAGGATTTCATGTCAAATCTCTAGAATTTCAATTCAGTAAGTCTTGATAGGGGCCCAGTAATAAACATAATAAACAGACATTCCGGATACTTTACATGTAAGTGGTTATTTGACAACAATTTGAGAAATACTTTAGGCTGCCAGCAAAATTGTTATGGTGAACACTGACTCAGTGGTAAATATCCTTATATATTTTAAACTAGAAAATCTTATGCAGTTGCTGTTTATTTTACATGGATAGATTAAAATAGTAAAAGACAAATCATTATTTCTTTGTTCTGGTGCATTTATTGATCCCTTATATTGATTTATTCTAAGTGACAATATGATAATTAACCAAATGATTTCTAGGTTAGCTAGAAATTTTTCTTTATCTTTGCTAATTTTCATTGATAAGTAAAATTTAAGTTCTATTTCAGGAGTAAGCATTGTAATTACCCCCAAATGGTGATGTTTAGACATGTTAATTAAAATGCAGTCATTTATTTTCCAGGGAATTCCAAGAATGAGTAAATTTCATTTAAACATAATTCTGTCAAGACTGTTTTTGCTACTTTACTAAGTCAGACTCTCATTTCAATTTATGTAACTGTTTACAAGGTGATTATGCTCTATTTTCTGTGCTAAATTCACTTTTATTGCAGCAGTAATTATTGAAAGATCTCTGCAGCAAGTAGCAAATAAATATTTCTGTTGCACAAAAACAATTTGTCATTCTTAGTATACACAAAATCTATATGTCTTCTCTAAATTCATTCATCTGTATAGAAAATTTTAACTACCCAGAAAGCTAAAATGAAATAAAAAGAATTTAAGGTGGTGTAAGTAATGTGTGTGCCAGAATACTGTCATTTTCACATCACATTCCTTTCTCGATTGTTTATCTAGTAAAGTTTCTCAAACACACGAGAACTATTTATTTTTTATTTGTTTTTTATTTTTTATTTTTTAATTTTTTTGTGGTCGTGGGGAGTTGAACCAAGGGCCTCATGCATGCTTTTTGCAACCACTCAACCACTGAGCCATACCTCCAGCCTATTTTTTGCTTTTATATTTTGTGACAGGGTCTCATTAAATTGCACAGTCTGCCTCTAGCCTGGAACTTGTGGTCCTCCTGACTCCCCCTCCCCAGTCAATGGGATTAAAGGCGTGCCCCTCCATGCCCAGCCATATGAGTAGTATTGAATTAATAAATTTTAAAAGTAAGGAATTAAGGATATGTTCTTCCAAACTGCATTGAAAATTAGTGTGAATTTATTTTCTTCTGGATATAAATTTGAAGACATTTTCTATGAAGAAAAAAGAAAAATTGAAAGAATTTTCTCTAAAGAAAATTCACTTTCAACTGAGGGAATGTTACAAATATATTTGAACTGTTGAGATTATTCCAATAAATATCCTATACAACCCTTTATTTAGATTCAGCCTTAATAAATCATTGTGACATTTCAATGATCCCTGGCTTGATCTCTTATCCCTCTGTAGAAAGATCAGAAGATCAGTTTGGAATTGAATGCTACAAGCATCTATTAAATACATAATATTTAGAAACAGCCTGCAGCCAAAGCCCCCTACCATTTGAAATCCTCAGATCTCAGAAGCTAAGTAGGGTAAGGACTAGTTAGTACTTGGATGCGAGACCACCTTGGACCACTGGGTGCTATAGTCTTGGGAGAAGGACCTGGACACCCACCTCTGAAACAATCAGCCATTTAAAGCCCTACAAATACCAGAGAAGCATTGGCAATATTACTGAGCATAGCACAGCATTGGGTGTTTTATCTGTTGTACATAGGGTTGCTATGAGTTGGACCTGACTCTACAGCACCTAACAACACACAGAAAACATGTTCCAAATACTGGTAGAGGAAAATAAGACTGCAGGTAAGAGAAAAAAGGCTTACAGTAAAAGCGTTTATAAAGTAAGGATAGAGTCAGACTTAAAGATGGTCTTGCAGCTTTCCCACAGAAAAATATAATTATATGACATTTCAAGAGACCATCAATCAATTGATTGGTTTAGTTTAACATCCAAAATAAGTTGGTAAGCTAAAAATACCATTTTTTTTTGGTATTTTTAGATCAGGGATCTAAGGACATAAAGCACTATTCTAGTATTTCTATCCTTTCCTGTTTGTCAAGTTCTGTGCTAAAGTCTTAATACATGTTACTTCAGGTGTTTTAATATTTATATGATTTCTATTCCCTCTGCAAATTTACCCTATTTGAATGCTGAAAGTCTTGGAATCAAATTTTGCCAATGGGATTTCCTCACAAGAGATTTAAAAGGCAGAAGAGAAGTGGAAGCTATTTTCTGCTTCTAAAAGCCAGGGTACAGATGGCAGACCTTGGACAATACATAGTTTTGTGGTGCCCTCAGTGGTATCAGTGGAAATTAGCAATCATGGGGCTGCAGACACCTGAGACAATTAGAATTCCCTTATTAGAAAAGCATTAAGAGATAAACTTGGGAGCTGAGAGTATGGCTTTCCCTGAATTTTTCTCTTCCATCCCCTCCAGTAGTCTTTAAGCAATAATTTGTGGCTCAAAATTCTTTTCCTTCACAAATACTGGAAGATTTATGTTTCATAGACCCTATTATGACACTAATTCTTATAAATATTGTTTTGTCCTCAGAGTTTAGGCATGTTTAGGCCAGGTACAGACTTAATCATATATGTTTTCCTATTCTTCTAGAGAAGCCACAACATCTAGGTTATCTCTAGCCCAAAAAATGAGTAACAAATGCACATATAAATTTTGACATACTGGCAAGAAATAATCTACAGAAAATGGTCCTTTGCAAAGGTAAAATTTACCTTAAAAACTGCACTAAATCAATATGAACAATGACATTTAAACTGACCCCTTCATATTTAATCAGCCATATAACCAGACTTGTTTTTATTTAAACATTTTAATAAGTTTTTTAAAATACTACAAAGGAAATATTTTTAAAGATAATGATAAATTTTTCATTACAGTTGAATAAATATAATTATTTTCTATGGTAAGTTTGCAGTTTTGCTGGACCTTAGACATTATATCCAAAGGTACATTTTTGATCTGTTCTGCCAGAAAAGTGACTTGATGAGATCAGTATAAATTATTTCTGAGAAAAGACAATATTTAGATAATAATTATAGAGTACCACATATGTTGTTGTTGTTGTTAGGTGCCGTCGAGTCAGTATCCGACTCATAGCGACCTTCACAGGGTTTTCAATGGCTGAATGTTTCGGGATTGCCTTGGGAGTGGATTGCCAGGCCCTTCTCCCATTTTTGTGGTGCTAGGAATTGAAGTCGGGACCTCAGATACTGCAGCGCAGCACTCCACCAACTGAGCTAAATCCCAGCCTGCATCACATATGTAGGTATCCTTATTATTACATTTGACAGAAATGTAAGTTAAACTTTAATACCTACAATGTTTTTGGAGGATCTTGCTTTTGCTTACTTATTCTAATATGAATGTGTACAATAGACATATGTCTATACCATTAAGGAACTCAAAGATTATTTCCAAAGTCCTTTCTAATTCTATAATCTGATTCAATAAGCCCAAAGAAACACATTCTGTTTGATGTTGTAACAGGATCCAAATTATTTGACAGTTTGATCATATAGCTATAGTAACATGGTGGGTTCTGTTTCAGCACACATCTTGGATGTATAGCTTCATCAAACTAACAAATGGCAGTAATATAAGAACATGTCTTATAAATGGGGCAGTTTATCAGAGCATTTAATGATAATTTTGCTGGAAATTGCACTAAAGGGAACAAGAATTTCACACATCAGGCTTGCTATACTCTGTCTTATAAACATTTACAATGAAGTGATTAAAGGATCATTTGCTTTTTATGTCTGCCATTGTGCTGTTTGGGGAATTATACAATAATTTTCAGCAGCAAATAATTATGGTTCAGAAGACAACTACTTTTTATTTACTGTAACATACTCCTAAGAGAAGACCAGAAGGCCATTTTTCTACAGTAAATAAAACTTTCAGTTTTTGTTAGCTGAAAAATCAGACTATAGCCAGTAATTTGAGGTATGCCTAACAAATAAAATTTTACATTACTAATATAAAATATCTGTATGTAGCACAAATTGCATTTGTAGCTTTATTTGCAGTTTGAAGAACAGCTTCAATTCCAAGCAAAAGAAAATTTAAATATGTATTACAAAAGTCTGTATGTAAAAGTATATTTATTGTGATTTCTAAAACATCCATTATTTATATCAATTGTTGTTATTTTTGTTAGGTGTCATAGAGTCAAGTCCAACTCAAATCTACCATATAGTATATAAACTACTTTGTGGTATTCATGTGAGATGAGTGCCTTCTTTGTTGAAACAGCTAAATCCAGAGTTGAATCTCTAAGGCATACGAGTCTATGAATAGAATATGAGCCCCTCATCAAGGTGCAAGCCTCAGTAAGGTCTATTAAAGATAAATGCCCAAGTACAATCAAGTGGAGGAAAGAACCACCTATACTTGAAGAAGTGATCCAAACAAATAAGGTGAGAATCAGCATTCTCATGGAAAATTAATAATGAACATGTGTGGCAAAGGACTGACATTTGAGGCATCATGATAACACATACTTTTTTTTGAATAAAGATATGATATAGCTGTCTTGGATTCCAAACCAAAGGTAAATAATCTACTTTACGAGATGGAGGCCATTTCTTTTAGACACCAACCTATATGTTTTATTAAAAACAGAGAAAAAGTTGCAGGGTGGTGCATCATTGATTGTAGAAAATATAAATGAAATATCCTTGGCTAACAGCTATTTTCTCTGAGAAAAATGATAAACATATATCCATATATCCTAGGAACTGGACTGTGAAACAGAGCATGTTTTGGTTTACTACTCTTGATATATATGTATGTATATATATATATATATATATATATATATATATATATATATATACACACACACATATATATACACATATACACACACACACACACACACACACACACACACATATATATATATATATATATCTTCCAGCTTGAAAGCTGGTATCTCTCTCCCAAAAGAGTTCTTTCTGAAACACAAAAATGGAGTAATCATGGGCTATCTTTTCAAACTAGAAGAGTTGGATAAAGTTTTTCACTATTGTTTGCAATTTGTTTTTCTCTATTCTTGAATTCTGTGTTAGAGTACTTTAAAGTCCTTTCCCATTTTCTGTCTTTTCTTTCCAAATGCTTTTCAGAAACTTGTTTCTATGAAACAGCAATGGCCTTGTGAAGATTGTGGTGCCAAGCCTTCTACTGGGGTTGCAACATCGAACAATGGATTATAGACTTGACATTTTCTGTCTTTGGTTTAGCTTCATTCCCTCTGAAAGTTGAAAAATATCCTCCAGAAAACATGCAAAATACCCTTTGTTTCTAGATTTCGATTATTTTTATACTTTGTTGTTTATTCTCAAACTTACTTGGAGGTTTTTCTGTAAGAATTTCTTGTCAATTCCCATTGTCGTTGATGTTAGGTGGCATCAAGGTGTCCAACTCACAGAGACCCTATGTACAACAAGCAAAACACTATTGTCATTGCTTCTCTGCTATTCATAGGGTTTTCAATGGTTGATTGATTTTTGGGAGTGGGTTGCTGGGTCCTTCTCCCAAGCTTATAGTATCTGGTGTTCCTAGGTGGTCTCCCATCCAGGTACTAACCAGGTCTGACCCTGCTTAGTTTCCGGGATCTGAGGGGATTAGAAGCCACAGTGCTATGGCTACAGGCTCAATTCCCATTAGTGTTTGCATACACCTACACATTACTTCATAGTGACTAATTCTGAACTGTTTTCTCTAAAACCTGTCATTATTTTTTATTATCTATTTATAATCCAGAAGTACCCCATAGAATTCATTATTCTTTAGATGTAAAAAGTTAACTAATTAATTAATTAAAACATCATTCAACTGGATGTAAATAACATTTATTACAAAACCACATCTACCAGCAGCAGAAAATTCCTTCCAATGCACCTAAAATTTTTCAATAAAGCATACCATATCCTGTATCATAAAACAAGCCATGACAAATTTAAATTAATTGAAATCATAGAAAGTATGTTCATTGACCATTATGGAAATAAGCTGTAAATACATAGATGATTCTCTCCAGATATTTGAAAATTAAACAATATATTTCTATATAATACATTGTTCAAATATGAAGCCTCAAGGAAAATTAAAAATGTTTTGAACTGTGCAAAAAATGCCAAGATGATGTATAAAATTTGTCAATTAAAAAGAAAAGAAAAGGAAGATCTATAGAACAAACAGGACAATTTGTTAAAACATGGATTGAATAAAAGAGAGCCAGTTGCACAGGTCCTTGGCAAGCCAATTACTGTTGTTGTTGTTAGGTGCTGTTGAGTTGATGTCTGACTCGTGACCCAACAGGCAAAACACTATTATTAGTGCTTCTCTGCTATTCATAGGGTTTTCAATGGCTGATTGTTTTTTGGGAGTGGGTTTCCGGATCCTTCTTCTAAGCCTACAGCACTTGGTGTTCCCAGGCAGACTGCCATCTAAGTACTAACCAGGCCTGACTCTGCTTAGCTTCTGAGTTCTGAAGGGATCAGATGCCACCATGGTATGGTTGTAGACAAGCCAATTTATAGAGAGGTTGATATATCAAATGGAATATGATGGAATAAAAACATTATTCAGGAAAAGCATGATTCAAATGTTAAAATAATAGAAAGGACATGCTTATATTACCTGAGATGGCAGATAAATTATCTGTTAGTATGGTGAGTCTCAATTATTGATCATGTACAAAGTTTTTGTTTCACCTTGGGATTAGAAGCTTCACTATAGCACTAAATGTTAGAAACACAAGAAAGCCTCACTCTGAGTGCTGTAACAAAACTATTGCACCTCTGTGTTTTTGCCCAAGGCAGAGTTCACTTTTTCCTCTAAATGTGATGACTATATTTACTACATATTGATTTTACAGATTGAAAAAATTATTAACATACCCATGGTAAGAAATTTTGGCATAATAGATTTTTCATCTGTCTTGACCATTCTGAAGCCTCAATAGATTAACAAAATCAAATGTAAAATAGACATAATTGATTTTTTAATACAGTGGGAATATTAAGAAATATTTCTTCTACAACTGTATTAGGGTCTCTCCACATGGCCTTTGGGTACTTATTCTCCTTTGCCCTTAGCCATACTCCATGAATTACATTTCCCTGATGGCTAAGGGTGGACAATGAACATTTTTTCATATGCTTATTGGATATTTGCATTTCTTAATTTGAGCAATGTTCAAAGGTATGCATGTATGTATATGTTATAAAGAAATACATTAAGTTGTGCACAAACTAAAAAATTTTAGAAAATTAAATATTCATGAAGAGTTTGCCAAAATGAGCTAAGTTGGTAGAGTGCTGCTCTGAACCCTCTGATGATCCAGGTTTGATCTCTAGCACCTCAAAAATGGGAGAAGGATTTGGCAGTCCACTCCCAAAGTAATCAGCCATTGAAAACCCTATGAAGTTTGTTATGAGTCTCACATGACTCTACAGCACCTAACAACAACATTTTTGTGTGCTGTCATTAGGTTCCATAGAGCTGAATGCAACTCGTAGCAACCCTAAGTACAGCCGAAGGAAGCATTACCTAGCACTGTGCTATAAACAGGGTCTTTTTATGTTGGAACCCAATGTTGCAGGCACTATGATTCTTCTCAGTTTGAATCATGCCACATCAGCAAAAGGAGGTCCAAGGGGTTTTACTCCATTCCCATCATTAAGGTAGATTCTACTTTGAGGAAGCAACTCTTTCCCAGTCATTTCTTGAATGCTTTCCAATCTGGGGGGCTCATTTTCTGGCACTATATTTGACAGTGCTTCTCTGCTATTCATAGAATTTTCAATGACTAATTGTTTTGAGAGTGGGCTGCCTTGTCCCTCTTCCTAGTCGTAGTTTGGAAGCTCAGCTGAAACCTGTCCATCATGGGTGTCCCCTACTGGTATCTGGGATACTGGTGTCATAGCTTTCACCATCACAGTAACGCCAAGCCCCCACAGCATGAGAAGCTGGCAGACACGTATGGGGAAAGGACCAATTAATAATTCTTAAATTTGAAATATTTACTGTGATAAAGGTGGTCAAGAGTATATTTATCTAACCGAGAGGGAGAGTCCTAAGATATACAAAATAAGCTGTGTTTTAAGGGTTTAGAAAAAGTACCCTGAAGATAGATATACTTCTCATAGCAGTGACTTTAGTTTGAATTGGCGTGTAAGGCCGTGGATAATTGTAGTGGTTTGTCTGGTGCTATTTAACTGAGTTTTGCTGACAAATTAAAATTATGGTTAGCACCCTTTTTGGAAGCATACAGAACAAATTCTCAATTTGCATTTGAATATTCTTATAAATTTAGTATAAGGATTGTTTATGTTATAACCCATATAGTCAACTAGTGAGGAAAAAAAAAAACTACTTTTGAGAATTCAGCTGGAATTGTTAACACAGAGTCACGGAATAGATCTAAGGTATTTTGCTCTATAATTAAGTTTAAAGTGTCCATGTGTTGAAGAGTGCCCTCACCTTTCTAAATAACCAGTCTATGTTCATTATATGACACAGATCAAGGAGTGCCATTAATGCACACTAAGTAAAGTTTCATGTAAACAGGCATTTTTATGGAGTCTAGAAATTTTCAAAAGAGTTCATAAAATATTTTAAAAAGTAAAATTTACCAAGAACTCTCTTTCAAAAAAGCAATTACATCAAGATTTGTTTTTTCTGATTTAAAGTAGCCCTAAGCCTGACAAACCCTTAGAAATATAAACCAAATTAATTGAAAACTTCTCTATATCAGTAACAACTGGCAAAAATCACATTTCCATGACTGGATATTCTGTTAAAGTAACATACACCTAATGAGAAAAACTTGGTGATTCCCAATTGATGCTTTTAAATTGTTTGTTAAGTGAAATTTAAATTGGTTATTAAGTGTTTAGTAAATTGTTTATTAGTTGCTTAAGTAGCCAGATTTTGGCTCTCATCAGCATAAAGGAAATTCTAATTGTTTTATGGGATGTACAATAGCCTTTCTGTTTACTTGATGATTCATTTTTTAAAGAAAATATTTGTTGAACAAGGCATGATGCTTATTCCCAAGCATACAACCTTGAACATAAGAGACAGACTCCCTTCCCTCGATCCCTATGTGGCTAAAGAGAAATAAATAAACAAGTATGATTAAATACCACAGAGAAACCTTATATCACATTATTAGAATATTGGCTGACTCAGCTGCCTGGGCAGAAGAAGACTATGGAGGGGAATGATAATGCTATTGAGATATGAAGAGTGTTGGACATAAAGGCAGGACCAAGCTAGGGATGAGAAGTGTTTTCATAACACCTTTTATTTGACAAGTCTATAGTCATTTCACTTTTATTTTGTACTTGAAAATAGAAGAGGTTAATGGGAGAATACTACCATGCTAGGGTCATAACGGGCTGGGATTTAGCTCAGTGGGTAGAGCGCTGCGCTGCAGTCTCTGAGGTCCCGAGTTCAATTCTCAGCACCCCAAAAATGGGAGAAGGACCTGGCAATCCACTCCCAAGGCAATCCCGAAAACAGTCAAGCCATTGAAAACCCTATGAGGGTCGCTATGAGTCGGATACCGACTCGACAGCACCTAACAACAACAAAGGGTCATAACATCTTTAGAGACATTTCCAGACAAGTTCTAGGAGTATGGTTTCTAGGAGTGCAGTGATTAATAAGTAAAAGAAAATAGTATATTAATGTATCAACAGAGAAATAGAACAAGCAAGTTGAGCCTTAAAATATTTAGTAACTTATAACTAATAAATTTGATCCTAACTTAAAGGGGGAAAATGTAAGACTGGGAAACATCAATTATGGAAGAAACAATAGAAAACCACAAAGTAAAAGAAATTAGGTCTCTTAGGCATCCGTTTGTGTCAAGATAAATTATAGATGTTCTCTTTCCTGAAAATTTTGAGCTGGAAACTTTGAAAAATAAAAGATCTGAAAAAAAAAAAAAGAAGAAGAAGAGCTATGTGTTATAAAAGACCAATTTGATTGTTAACTATTCTTGCTTTTCTTTGCTTAAGGATTTTAAAGAAAGACCTAATTAGAACTAATTAAAAGACATACAAAAATAACACTTGAAATAAAATTTTTTGCATTTAATTTACAATATAAAATAATTAGTGGAATATTGAAATATATTTGCATTTTGATATAGAATAGGAAAAATACTACATTTCATCTAAAGTTTGCATATATTTTATTCATATGCTTTTTCTGATTCTTTTTCTTCTTTTTGATTAGGGAACAACAGACTAAACACTAAATACTGCAGTTTATTTAAAAATATTTTAAAGTAAATTTATAACTTTGATTTATTTAATCTGTGCAGTTTTTCTAATGAAAATCATGAGCAACTTTGCCTCTACCTTGCAACTTATGGGTTCACTAGAAAAAATCATTAGTATCAAAATGACTTGGATAGATATTTTTATTATAGAGAACAAGATCACCTAAATTTTTCTAATATAGGTATTGCCTTTTTAATCTCCTTGTTAAGCCAATTTTCCAAACATAGATATATCAGGCTAATTCACTTACAAATCATTTTCCCTCTTAGTACCAAATCATTTAAGCATATATGTTATTCTCTGTATCATATCTACATTACCAGTGCATTCTTTAGCATCCTTTAATATTTTCAAATGAGAGCATTACATACACTGGTCTTTATCGATATGTTTACCTGGAATGCAACTGTATAATCTAAATCACTTTCACTCTGAGATGATAAAATACAAATATGTAGACAATAGCACTGGAGTCAGGGCTGCAGTTTGACAGCAATGAATTAAAGAAAGAGTCCTAGGATGGAAAGGACCTTTGGACTCATCTGGGCCAGTTTCAACACCACCCTGGTCAATGACCAAAACCACTAACACAGGTGGCTATATATTGCGTGGGTTATACAAAGTCACCATACCATGTGATTTTTCCCACAATTCTTCAGAATCTGAAATTTTACATGTCTATCAGCATCCTATCTCTAAAGAGGGATGAGGTTTAACTTCGTTGATAGAGTGCTGGTCTGCACTCTCTGATGACCCAGGTTCAATCCCCAGCACCGCAAAAACAGGAGAAGGATGTGGCAATCCACTGCTGAAGCAATCCTGAAACCATCAGCCATTGAAAAATCCTATGAGGGTCGCTATGAGTCAGACAGGACTCAACAGCACCTCCCAACCAAATGAAATCTCTGAAGAATGCTATTATGTTTGTTTTCATTTCTTTAGACAGCATCCTTGCATAATATCAAATTGTGACACTGAAATCATATCTTTTAATTCTTTGTATCTTTATTGCTTAGTATATAATACATACATAAATTTTTTGTTTATGATAAGAGGGTGCATTTACTTATTGTTGATGGTGTCAAAGATGTAAGGGCTGTCATGAAATGAACTTTGTTTCTTTTTTGATCCAGAGGCTAAATTAAATAATTATCTAGGTGAAAAAAATTCTTCTGTGAATCAAAAATAGCCATATCTCCTCATAGAACTGATTACTTAATGAATTATTTTGGGTTTTTGTTTTGTTTTCATTCAAATAACTGTATGTAAAGGATAAGAAAATGAACTAAGATAAGCCTAAGGTGCAAGGAATCACAGGTCTGTGCTCTTATCTTTGGTGGCTTAAGAATGGCATCTTTTGTGCCTTTTCTTCTTGTATCATTGGCAACTGAGCTAAAGTGGAAAAGGCAGAATCAGAATGACTAATTAGCGAAATAACAGGACACTGGAAAGGTTAAAGTTATACAGTTTAGAGTTATCTTACAGGGGACAAATGAGGTTATAAAATTCTAAAACCTAATTCCTGTGACAAAGCGTGTAAAAATAAGTGAAAATAGTGCACCATAAATCCAGCCCTCTGCCACAGACTGAAGTAGAAGAGATTCTGGACAATTTAATCTGTTTTAGTTACAAGGTTAAGAATATAATCTTATGACAAACAGTTTTATAATCAGGATGAAGCTCTCATATCCTTCAAAGAAAGAGCTTTGTAATAGAAAATTATAGAGGAACTTTCTCAAGTAACCTTAGTATCCAATGAATTTATTACTTTCAATGATTTTTCTGGGGTTTTTAAAATAACCTTTGAGATGTCATACATCTAAATGTAGAGAATTTAAAAATTATCATATAGGAAAAACTATTACTAGCATAATACTTAACCACACATTGGAAATAATTTTTCCTTAATCAAGCCCACAGTTTTGGTTATTGTAACTTCAATTTTTGTCAAGAAATGACATATCAGTTTATGCAAACATAGATGGAAATTATCTCTCATTTTACAGATATTTTGCATCATTACTTGTACCAAGCAGAGGCCTATGTGTCTATCATAGATTAGAACATTAGAAAATAAATACACTGCATTAATGGCACACATTTATAATCCTGGCATACACTTATAATCCTAGCACCCAGCAGGCTGAGGCAGGAGGATCAGGAGTTCCAGGCCAGCCAGGGCCACATAATGAAATCCTGTATCAAAATAAATAAGTAAAACAAACAAATAAATATACAACCAACCCAATGTTACTAGTCAACAGGATTAGGTTGCTGATGTGTTGGAAATTCCTTACCTTACTGAGTGCACTAGTACATTCAAAACAAACATAATACAATTTCTATGTTAAAATGAAATCATGATTCTGTCTGTAGCAGATTATATTTTTTAAAAATGGTTACACTAGCTGGGCATGGTGGCACACACCTGTAATCCCAGCAACTCAGGAGGTAGAGGCAGGAGGATCAGAAGTTCGAGACCAGAGGCAGTCTGCATAATTTAGTGAGACCCTGTCTCAAAGAGTAAAAAAAAAAAAAAAAAAAAAAAAAAAAAAAAAAAAAGGCTGAGGGTGCAGATCAGTTGTATAGCACTTGCAAAGGTTGCAAGTGTGAGTCCTTGGGTCCAACCCCCAGTACCACAAAAAAAAAAAAAATAGATTACACAAATATTCTGTTTCCATTTGCTGCTCTGAAACTTTGCAAGAACTCCATGAAAAGGTTGGATTTATTTACCCCTCTCATTGGACTTGGGCAACACTTTCTAATCATCTCAGATATGATTCTCTTTGACTTGTAAGGCTGCAGACTTTCTCTCTTCCAAGATGCTTGCTCTTGGAACCAAGTGACTGTATTGGGAGGAAGCACCTTACACATGGAAAAAGTTCATGTTGTTGTTTTCACAGGCAGCCCAACTTAAGTTACAGCTGATAACCAACATCAACCAGCATATATATAAGTAAAGTTTCAGAATACCCACTGTCGAACCTTCAAGAGGCTCCATCTAATGCCAAGAAGAGTAGAGAATGGCTGTCTCCATTGTAGTCTAAGCAATAGACTTCAGAGCAAAATAAATGATTTTGTTGTGTTAGGCCACACATTTTTCAATGACTATCTGCACAGCTGCAAATAAATGGACTATATCTATAACACAAATGAGGGGAGCAAAGAGCAGGAAGAGAACAAAGAAGGAGTATTCTTGAAAGAAATTACAATTCTTCTTGCTGTTTTGAAAGGTTAGATTGAAATAGAAAACATGAATAGTTGGTAGATTATTCGCTTTTTTATAAATGAAGCAGAGATCAGTGCTCTTTGTCATACATATATACCAAGTCTACATCATTATGTCTTAGTTTTTGAATAATGCTCATGTCTCTGAGTAACAGACCACAGTCCATATCATCTTCTATATCTGCTCATCAGTATCTTCTATAGACTTCCATTCCATTCCCTTTATCACCTGTTCTGTAAAATAGGTTATTCTCTTCCTTACTACAAGAGATCCTATCATTTTGCTTCCTATTATTTTCAGATGAAATATCAAAAGAATTTAGCTTCTTGATTTCCTGACATTTTCATTTCCAATAAATGTGTCCATGGCACATTTTAGCCACATTATACCATGGTCACTTGACTGGTCTTGTATCACCTGTTGTTGTTGTTGTTAGGTGCCGTCGAGTTGGTATCTGACTCATAGCAACCCTCATAGGGTTTTCAACGGCTGACTGTTTCGGGATTGCCTTGGGAGTGGATTGCCACGTCCTTCTCCCATTTTTTGCAGTGCTGGGAATTGAACTTGGGACCTCAGAGACTGCAGTGCAGCGCTCTACCAACTGAGCTAAATCCCAGCCCGTTGTTGTTGTTAGGTGCCTCAAGTCAGTATCCAACTCATAGTGACCCTATGTACAATAGGTGAAACAATATTGTCAGTGCTTCTCTTCTGTTCATAGGGTTTTCGATGGCCAATTGTTTTTTGGGAGTGGGTTGCCAGGTTGGTCTACCAAGCCTACAGCATCTGGTGTTCCCAGGTGGTCTCCTATCCAAGTACTAACCAGGCCTGACCTTGCTCAGCTTTCAGAGATTTGACCGGATCAGATGCCACAGGGCTATAGCTGCAGGCATGTTATCACCTAGGACTGATCAGTTTATGAACTAGTTCATGGAAAAATCCCATAGGAAGGTATCTATCCTGCTTTTCACCAATTTATCATGCCTTTAACTGTCCTTTTGATCTCAAAGTCACATTCAGTTTTCTGCCCGCTCTCTTTTCTATCTGTCCTCTACTATTTTTGTTTCATTGTTGTTGTTGTTAGGTGCCATCGAGTCGTGTCCGACTCATAGCAACCCTAATAGGATTTTCAATGGCAGATTGTTTCCAGGATTGCCTTGGGAGTGGGTTGCCACATCCTTCTCCCATGTTTGCTGTGCTAGGAATCGAACTCTGGACCTCAGAGACTGCAGAGTGGCGCTCTATCAACTGAGCTAAATCCCAGCCCCCAAACAGCAATCTGCATGGGCCAGGAATCGAACCCTGGGCCTCCCGAGTGGCAGTCAAGAATTCTACCACTGAACCACCAATGCACTTTGTTTCATTAACTAGATTAAATTCTATGGTCCACCATGGCAATTACACTCTTATTCATACCCTGAGTTTTCTAGCTCCGTTTTCTTTCTAATCATGACTGTCTGGAAAGTTTATAATACCAGTTCAGCTTAATTATTAATGTTCTCTAAGCCAAGCCTATGGTTAATTACTGAGTGATATATAGACAGTCCCATTTATATGTTACAATATACTCAAACACTTGGATCATTAGCAACACCAACAATCTCAATTATTTTCCTAATTGTTGTTGTTGTTGTTGTTAGGTGCTGTCGAGTCGGTATCCGACTCATAGCGACCCTCTGTACAACAGGGGAAACACTATTGTCAGTGCTTCTCTGCTGTACATAGGGTTTTCAATGGCAGATTGATTTTTGGGAGGGGGCTGCCAGGTCCTTCTCTCAAGCCTACAGCTTCTGGTGTTCCCTGGCGGTCTCCCATCCAAGTACTAAACAAGCCCAACCCTGCTTAGCTTCCGAGATCTGACGGGATGGGATGCCACAGCGCTACAGCTGTAGGTTTTCCTAATTAGCAATCCCTTAGTCATCATAGAAACTTTTTCAAAATCTTTTCAATTCTGACATCTACTCCCCTGATTACCTCCACCTTATTCTCATTGAGTGGCTTTACTTCTTATTTTTAATGAACAAAATATTGGAGCCACCTTGTAAGAGGAACATTCCTATCACAATCCATGAGAGGTTATCTAATTCCACAAAACTGTACCACGATTGTGCTATTACAGTGGGAAAGAATTCCCCTTTTAAAAAGGTTCTCTTCCAAGCTGGCCCTGATTCCATGCACATTTGCCTCTTCATTGTCAATCCTTCTTTCCTCCTTTACCTTAAACACTTCCCTGCAACTGTTATTGCGACATGTTTAAATATCTGTTTGCTCTTCTCCCCAGTCGCTATCATTATCTTTCTTTTTACAGCTAAATGTGGTCAAGACTTGCCTATATTCATTTCTACATACTCATGTTGCACTTAAAATTCCATCTATAACAATCTGTTTTCCCCTTCAACCACTCCAATGATTGTGATCTTGCTATGGTCACTACAAACTTTTGTGGTAGATAGAAGAATGGTCCCCTAAACATGCCCAAATCCTTCCCCAATCCCCAGAACCCATGAAAATATTACCTTTCGAGGCAAAGTAGAATTGGCTTATGTAATTTTTGATGAGAAATTTTCACATGGGATGATTATCCTGGTTTATACAATGGACCAATGAAATCATAAATATGAGTCAGAGGAGGAGAAAGGAAGGAAGAGGTCAGGGATGAGACAATGAGCAAAGGGATGCAGGCAGGCTCTAGAAGTTGGAGAGCCTACAGAAGGAACAGCAATCTGTTAAAATTAACAGTATGTTAATTTTAGTCTCATTAAACCTGTTTTATACTTCTGAATTCTAGCATTATAAAATAATAATCTTTCATTTCCATGAACCACTAAATTTGTAGTAATGTTTAATAACAGCAACAGGAATGTAACGCCGTCTAGTTGACAAAGACAATATTTTAGAGCTCTGTGACAATTATACATGAAAACTATTCTTCTATTCCTAAAACACCACATTCTCTTTTCTGGATTGCATATTGGGTAAGAATTTCCTCATTTTTCTTAGGTTGGGCTTTTTAGACACTCCTTTAATTGCCTTTCTTCCTCCTCTTAGATTCCTTCTTTTCAATTCTAAGATGAGTTCTTTAATCTCTAAAGAAGTTGTCATAATAATTTTATTAATTTCCATAATTTTATGTAACACTTGCCCCATGTGTCTGTCAGCTTTTCCTGTTGTTGGGGCTTGAGTGTTGCTATGATACTGAAAGCTATGCCACCATGATTTCAGATACCAGCAAGGCCACCCATGGTTGACAGGTTTCTTCTGAGCTTTCAGAGTAAGACAGAATAGGGAGAAGGACTCAGAAGCCCATTCCTGAAACAACTATTGAAAACTCTATAAATAACAGAGAACTCTATAAATAACTCTATAAATAACAGAGAAGTGTTATCAGATACGGTGCTAGAAAATAAGTCTCCCAGCCTGGAAGGCATTCCAGAAAAGACTGAGGAAGTGTTGTCTCCTGAAAGTAATGTCAACTTTAATGATGAGAATGGAATAAAACCCCTGGAATTTCTTTCTGGTGATGTGGCATGACTCAAAATGAGGACAACACAGTGGTTGCAAAAATGGACTAAAAAATAAAAAGATCTTGTGCATGACGCAGTTTTGGAAAGTGTTTTATTCTGTTACACATAGAATCACTATGAGTCAGATCTGATTTCACAGCACCTAACAACATTTACCATTTGATAACTCCAAGGTATTTATCTTCAAATGATATATTTATTTACCCCAGACTTGCATATAAAATTCTGGAATATCAACCTTCTTATCTCCCACCAACATAATTCATATATTCCATGTCAGGGAAAGGTACTGCCACTTACTCAAGTTTTCCCAGTAGAAAATGTGAAGCATTCTAGATATATTTCTCTTCCTAAATTCCCAATTCAATTAATTACTGAGTCCTGTAATAAATACCTTTCAAAGATATGTTAAATCAGTACACTACCTTCCAGTACCACTACCTCTATCATAATTTAGACTGTCATTATATCCTGCAGAAATTATGGCAACAGCCTCTTAATTATACCTCTCTGCATACAATCTAATTTTCATACTTACATGGAAGAGTTATTTCTGCAAATCTAAATCTGCTTACCTGACCAGCAACATTTGCCTGTACTCTGTCTCTTACTTCCCAATGTACATTTCAATAGTAGCAGTTTTTCAGTTTTCCTAGAATAAGCCTTCCTTTTGCCCGTAGAAACAGCGTGCTCAACCATGTTATCTGCGTGTTCCCTTTCTCTTTACTAATTCAACCTATTATTTTTTATTCTCCATGTCTTTTCCTCCTCCCATAATTTTGGACCAGCACTCATCAATTATTCATCTCCTGGCAACTTCTTAGCACTTCTCTACCCACTTTCCATAATTTTCTGCCATATTTATCATAAGTTTGGGATCACTTTTCTAACTATTATAGTGTAGCCCTTTTAAAGACAGAGACTATATCCTTGTACTTAACTATAACATGCCAGTGACTAACACAGGATTTAACGCATTCTTTAACATTGAGTACATACTCAATAAATGTTTCTAGGTAGAATCAATGAGAGAATGAATAGAAAATAATTATATTCCACATGGAATTCAACTTTATTACCAAATAAAATGGTTGTATCTTTAGCTGTTAGACATGGGAGTCTCTTTAATTAAATCCCTAAGGATTTAGATCATTCACTTTTTCAGTCTTTTGTTTGTTTTGCCTTGCTTTGCTTTTTTACCTTGTTTTACTTTCAAGAATTCTTTGGAAATTGTTTCATTATTTAGCTTCTGTAGCTGCCATCAAGTATTTCTCCAATAAAAATCAAAACCTGCTATAAATCTAGGCAACATCCAACCTATTTCCTTAGACTACTAATTCTGCAAAAGCTTATTTACTTTAATGAACTATACTTTTAAAGTAGCCATTAGATTTTCAGAAAAAACTGACCAGAAAGTAGAGTTCTTTTTGTTTTGTTTTGTTTTTATAGTTATTTTAAGGAACTATGTATTTACTTAAAGTTTGATTAAGAATCATATAAATATCAGTAATATGCTAGAGACAATTATATTTAAGGAGTGCCTCTTATATGCCTAGCTGAAACATTATTAGTCTGTTATTATTTAATTGTGCATAATACTTGTAAAATTCTAGTCAATGCAAAAATACATAAACTGAGGTACTGCTATTAAAAATGAAAAGATAAAACTACATCTACATGCGAGTGAATACCTTAAGTGTAATAAAAACATCTTATAATTGACTAAAGCTTTTCAGATTCCAAACAAATAAACAAAAATTAATGCCTTTCCAGCTTATTAGCAAAAACAATCACTTAAAAAGCCTCATTACATAAGCCACAATTCATTATCTTAAGATATCTTTTTTTAATTGGAAGTTTTTAATGTACAACTTAATGTGTTTCATTCTGACATGCATTTAATTGTGATATTTCCATATATGTGTTTCATTGTACATTGCAAAGATAAGTTCCCCCTTACCCTCTTGTGCACCTCCTCCCCCAATCCCACCTTCCCACCAAAGGCCTCTGTTCCACTTGCATGTCTTTTTGTGGGCATATTTTTCTATATACGCTTGCATCCCAATCATGTTTAAGGTCAAAACTTTTTCTGTAGTGATCTTTTTACATTATCATTAATATTATATGAATTTTTTATCCCATTTGTATTATTAACATTCTTTGGTATTATTGGTACTATTAGAATTACTTCCCGTACTATTAAAGTTTGGCTGTTTTACTTTGAGTTCGCCCTCTCTCTCATTCCTCTCTCCTCCTTGTTCCTCCTCTCCCTTGTTTCTTCTCCCAACATCTCTTCCTTATGCTACATTCATCCCTTCTTCTTTCCACTCCCTAAATTGTCCCTTCTCCACTAAGTTGACTTTAGCTTTTTATTATGTTCTGATTTCTGTGTAGGATTTTTTCCTTCTTTTAATTTTGATTCAGCTTCCACATATGAGTGAGAACATGTGGTATTTCTCTTTTTGGGCTTGTGTTTGTTCACTTAAAATAATTTTCTCCCATTCCATCCATTTTGCTGCAAATGACATTACTTCATTTTTTGGTTGCTAAATAGTATTCTATTGTATATATGTACCATAGTTTGTGGGGTTGTGGTTTTTTTTTCCCATTCTTCTGTTGATGGGCGCTTTGTTTGATTCCATATCCTTGCTATTGTGAAAACTGCTGCATTGAACATGGAGATGCAGGTGTCTCTGTAGTATGATGACTCATCTCCCTTTGGGTATATTCCCAATAATGTTAAAACTGGGTCATATGGTCGATCTATTTTTAGTTTTTTAAGGTACCTCTGTATTGATTTCCAAAGTGATTGGACTAACCTACAGCTCCACCAGCAGTGTAAAATGGTTCCCTTTTCTCTGCAACCTAGCCAACATTTGTTATTTGTTTTATTGATCTTGGCCATTATTACGGGAGTAAGGTGGAATCTCAGAATTATTTTGATATGCATTGCCCTAAGGGCTAGGGAGCCTGCAGCAGTAGCCCTGTGGCATCTGATCCCGTCAGATCTTGGAAGCTAAGCAGTGTTGGGCCTGGTTAGTACTTGGATGGGAGATCTCCTGGGAACACCAGATGTTGTAGGCTTGGGAGATGCACCCAGGCAACCCACTCCCAAAAATCAATCTGCCATTGAAGACCGTTTGAACAGCAGAAAAGCACTGACAATAGTGTTTCACCTGTAGTATGCAGGGTCACTATGAGTCAGATACAGACTTGACAGCACCTAACTGTTGGGGTTTTTGGCTCTAGCCCGGCTAAAGTTAGGGCCAAACCCACAACATAACACGTGACTGGTGTCGGAAAAGAAGGACCTCGGGAGACCTTCAGGTGGTTGGAAAAGGACAGGGAAGGTTTATTAGGATGCTCCCCTTATGGAGAGCAAGGAGCGGGCGGCCCCTATAGAGCAAGGCTCTACCCCTTTAAGTGCTGGCCCTATGCCTGCAGCATTCTATGCTGGTACAGCATAGAATGAGTGCTGGTACAGCTCAGCCTTAAAGGCACAGCCACAGCCGCTGGTGTTCAGTTGAGGTCTGATGGTCTTGACTCTCGCGGCTCGCCTTCTTTACCTCCCTCCTTCCCAAAGATGGGAGGAGTTGGGAGGCTCTTCGTGGCTTGCTAGATGTCTTCGGCTCTTCGGGGGCCCCTGGGCTTGATCTCGCCGGCTTGCTAGATGGTCTCGCAGGAATAGGGAGCGCTGGTCCAGGTGATGAGGTTAGGATCGGTGGTGCTACAGGAGGGACTGAGGTGACTGAGGGATCAATAGGGGTCCAGGAGCCCTGCTTTTATAGGGTCCTGGAGGGGTCACATGGTGGGATTCAGCCAATCAG
>VMDO01013704.1:0-18750 GCA_007922755.1 Pedetes capensis | reverse complement strand
CTAACAACAACAATGGCTAGGGATATTGAGCATTTTTTCATGTCTTTCATGGCTTTACAGGCCTCCTCATTTGAGAACTGTCTGTTCAATTCCTTTGCCCATTTGTGTATTGGGTTATTTGTTTTCTTGGGTATTTTTTTCTTGAGTTCTTTATAAATTCTGGAAATTAATCCTCTCTCTGATGTATAGGATGCGAAGATTTTTTTCCCATTCAGTGGGGATTTCCTTGACTCTGTTGATTATTTCCTTTGCTGTACAGAAGCTTTAGAATTTCATGTAATCCCATTTACCTATTCTTGTTGCAATTTCTTGAGCAACTGGAGTCCTATTAAGGAAATACTTTCCTATGCCTATATGTTGTAGTGTATTGCATATCCTATCTTCTATTAATTTTAAAGTTTCTGATTTTATGTTGAAGTCTTTTAACCATTTTGAATTAACTCTCATGCATATTATGAGATGTAGGTTGATCTTCATTTTTCTGCAAGAGGATATCCATATTCCTCAGCACCATTTATTGAAAAGGCTATCTATGCTTTTTCCAATTTACTTGTTTTGCTCCTTTGTTCAAAATCAGGTGGCTATAGGTGTGTTGAGGTATTTCTGGAACTTCTATTCTGTTATACTGGTCTTCAGGCCTATTTTTGTGCCAGTATCGAGCTGTTTTTGCTACCACTGCCATGTAGTATAGATTAAAGTCAGGGATTGTGATTCCACCTGCACTAGTTTTGCATCTTAAGAGTGTAAATACTTTCTCTGCCTCTCTACTTTCACCTATTATTAACAACATTCATTTTTACAACTGCTAAACAATTGCTCCTCCTCCTCCTCCTTCTTCTTCTATATTATGGTGCCTGTTTTGGTATTTTGCTTCTCCACAAGAACTTTACAATCAGTTTGTGTATATTGAAAAAGTAATGTGATAATATGTATTTTTACTGGGATTATTTTTAACATATAGACCAATTTGTAAAGAACTGATATCCTAATACAAGCTGGCATGATGACTTGAATTTAATCACCTACTAGATTTATGGGCTGGGATTTAGCTCAGTTGGTAGAGTGCTGCTCTGCAGTCTCTGAGGTCCAGAGTTCAATTCCCAGGACCGCAAAAATGGGAGAAGGGCCTGGCAATCCACTCCCAAGGCAATCCCGAAACAGTCAGCCGTTGAAAACCCTATGAGGGTCGCTATGAGTCAGATACTGACTCGACGGCACCTAACAACAACAACTAGATTTATGTCCTGTCTTCCTTTTGGAGAAAGAGTAATGTATAAAGGAATCAGTCTCTATTCAGAAGGATTCAGAAGGATCTTTTAAATTATTTAATAGGCTTTATTTTTTCAAACTGTAGATTCATAGAAAAAAATAAGATAGTATAAATAATTCCCATATAACCTATACCCAATTTCTGGTATTATTAATAATTTGTATTATACATTTATTATAATTGACAAAATATTTTGGGCTTTGTTTTTCTGGATTTTTAAAATATTTCTTTTGTTATTGTTTGTTTAGGGTTTTTGTTTGTTTATTTTTGTTTATTTTATTTATTTATGTATTTTTTGATACAGGGTCCTGCTATATAGCCCAGGCTGGCCTCAGACTTGTGATCTTCCAGGCTCAGTCTCCCAAGTGCTAAGAATACAGGTGTGCACTACCATGTCTGGCTCCACAGAATAGTTTTGATTATTATTATTAACTAAAGTCCACATTTGTCAGGCTGGGATTTAGCTCAGTTGGTAGAGAGCCACTCTGCAGTCTCTGAGGTCCCAAGTTTGATTCCCAGCACCACAAAAATGGGAGAAGGATGTGGCAACCCACTCCCAAGGCAATCCTGAAACAATCTGCCATGGAAAACACTATGAGGATTGCTATGAGTTAGACATGACTCCACGGCACCTAAAAACAACAACAACAACAAAGTCCACATTTACTCCATGTATTTGGCTTTTCCATAATGTCCTTTTTTTTTTTTTTTTTTTTTCTGTTCCCGGATCCCATCTGGAATGCCACATTAAATTTAATTGTCAAATTTCTTTACACTTCTCTTGGATACAGTATTTTTTTGGTTATCATTGTTTTTGCTAGCAATGCCAATTTTGAGGACTTCCAGTCATTTATTTTACATTGGTGTTTTTCTCATGAGAAGACTGAGGTTATGGGTCATTATCAGGAAAATTACAGGAACCAAAGCCCATTTTGACATGCCAGATCAAATTCACATATTATCAATACAATTGATTTTTATGTTGACTATGACTAACCTGCTGATATAGTATTTGTCAGATTTCCCCAAAGCGAAGTTCCTCTTCACTCATCCTCTACCCTCTGCCATCCCTTTCAATATTATACTCTGACAAGAAAGAGTACACTGCATGGTCTACACCTACAAATTAAGGTGATCAGGGTACACCTTATAATTACTTTTCTTGATTTCTTTCTTTTTAATTATATTAATAATTAAACATATTTATGAGTTACACTGTGATATTTCAATACCCATACAGAACATATAATGATTAAATAAGAGTAATTAGTATTTAATGAGTTTACCAGAGAAGTAATCTCATATTTGTCAATAATGTTACAAAATCATGTGTATTTTCAAGGCTAATTGGAAGGTGAAGTAAAATAAATTTCAGGTAACAGACTGAAAATGTTCTTAATATGATTTTAAATTCTAAATTGTAAGCATTAAGAAATAACCACTTGTTGAGTTTGGGCATAGTATAAATGAAGTCTAGCCATAATTATTTGAAAGGATTTTTAAAATTCTTTGTTTTCCAACAAAATATCTCTATGAGGCTAAATTTTTATTTTATACTTCAAACAAACAATTTTTCTTAAAATATTGAATGTAGTATTGGATATGAGACACCAGCTGCCTTTCATTGAGATAAATTTTAAGGATTTTTGTAAAATTGCAAAGCAGTACTACTCTTCTCAGTGCTTTGAAAAATATGATTTTTGAGCCGGGCGTGGTGGTGCACACCTGTAATCCCAGGGCCTCGGGAGGCAGAGGCAGGAGGATCGCAAGTTCAAGATCAGAGACAGTCTGTGTAATGTAGCGAGACCCTGTCTCAAAAAGTAAAAAAATGGGCAGGAGGTGCAGCTCAGTGGTCCTTGCAGAGCATGCAGGTGTGAGGCCCTGGGTTCAACCCCCAGTACTGAAAAAAAAAAAAGAAAAAAGAAAAGAAAAAAGAAAAATATGATTTTCATAAAAGTACATTATTCAGGTAAATGTAGAATATGTTTACTACTTTTTTGATTAACACATCATACATCATTAACATTTCAGTTTTCATTTTGCATATGATAAATATCAATAGATAAAGCCTTAATAAAAGCTCTTTTTGGTTCTTAATAATTCATAACAAAATGTTTAAGGAACACTTCTCTACAACAAATCACTTTAAGTAGACAGGAGGGTTGGCTATCTGGGATTTCTTCATAACTTTCAGAGAACTACTAATTAATGTTTTCTTTAAACATGAACTACCTGTTTGACCCTGGAAACAAGGATGCTTGTAAAGACCTGAATGTTACCTCCCTCTATTTTGTTGCTAAGGCTAATCCTTACAGACTCTACTTTCTTCCATTGGTCACTTCTATCCGTTTTCTTTTTGTTTTTTCTTTTCTTTTTTCTTTTCTTTTCTTTTTTTTTTGATTGCAGTATGCTAAATTTCATTGTTGTTTAAGGCAAATATGTCTCTAAACTTAGTTTCTTTTCCAAGACACAGTTAAGCAACATATAAATTTAATCTCACAACTAACTACTTGCTCCTATAGACTTCTAAATTTTCTTATCTCTAACAGTCCAGTCCTTATTTGGTTTTCCTCTAAATTTCTATTTTCAGTCTATTTCTTTGTTTATTTTTAGCTTAAATCATAAAACTTCTCTCATTTAAATAAATCATCAAACCTTTTCTGAGTTATAAGGTTAGCTCTGTCTTTCTTTTCATTTCTTCCTTATAACAATACTCAGATGTGTGAGGTCTTTTAGGAAGCTCTTATCAGTGAATATATTTGGTTTTTCTCTGACAACAAATCCAAATAGTGTGACACTGTTATTTACATTTGTTTCTTATATAATTCACTTGAAACCCAATCCTATAAATAAAACATGATCAGTGGTTAAGATGAACCATCAGAAACTGCTCTCTGCCTTAACATAATAATTCTGATGCTGCTGATACTTGCGATTGAAAAAAAATGCATGCTTTTAACTCTTGTAAACATAATCCTGGTAGATTATATATTGATTTGAAAATATTGTGCCTGAATGCTGGCTTAACCCATTTAATGCTAGTGAATGCTAGTGTTATGATTTCAAACAAGGAAGGGTTGAGGGTGTGGCTTAGTTGGTAGAGCATTTTCCTAGTATGTGCAAGGCCCCTGGTTTGGTCCTCTTAACTGGGGGGGAAAAAGATGCAAAATGTGCTTTTACTAATTCCTTAAGGATTCTGTCATATTATTCATTTAGGGATTATGAATTCCTTCTTAATAAACATAGGTTGAAATCTCCATTTTTGATGTTATAATCATGACTGAAATCCATGAGCTGTTGGTAGATACCGTCCAGTAGGGTCAGATTCATATCGACCTTATGTACAACAGAACAAAATACTCCCCAACACTGTGAAAGGCCCAGTACTATGTCAGTACTTCTCTGCTTTTCATAGAGTTTTCAATGACTGATTGTTTTGGGAATAGGCTGCTGGGTGCTTCTCCCAAGCCTACAGCACTTGATATTCCCAGGAGGTCTCCCATCCAAGCACTAACTAGGCTCAACCCTGCCTAGCTTCCAAGTTTAGACAGGATTGGATGCCAAAGTGGTATGGCTATAGATGAAGTCCATGAGGGAAACTTGAAAATAACATTCAAATTTTCCAGTTCATCATAAAATGGCCCTGCATGGTCAGCCTCATTTCTCACTAGATTCTCATGTACACTTTAGGCTGGTTAATGTAACCTACCTAAGCTAAAGTTGCCAAAATCCACCAAGTTTCCCCATGACTTTGAGCTTCATTATCTGCTACAGGCTCCCACTCCCTCCACTGCTGCCTATTTAGTCAAGCACTACCTCCATTTGGAAACATTTTTTAATCCTCATCCTCTCACTTCAGACTGAATTAAGTGGCTCTCCAAGAAATCCATACATATCTTCTAAATTGTTCTGTTTATCATTTATTATACCTTGAAAAAATCATTCATCTTATTTTAACACCATACTAAATTTTTGCTTTTAAGCACAGAGGCTATGCCTTGTGAATGTGTGTCATTAATATTTTGTTCAGTATATTCTGGTACACAGCAAGTACCAGTTAAGTATTTATTGACTATATGAAATTAAGACTATTTTAAAATAATATGTTTAAAGTGAAAACTACAAATATTGCCTGATTGAAAAAAATTGATTTTATTGGTGCTCAGTTTAACAATCAAGTCATATTTTGTATCCTATATAGAAAAATGTCTTGCTTAATTTAATTTGAATAATGAAATATGGACTTTAATATAATGATTAAAGTAGTATGTCATTTGCTAAATATATATAATTATATTAGATTAATTAATTGCCATGTATCTGAGTCAACAGTTTTAAAGTGTTTATTGACCTTTCAAATAATATTCTGATGTCAATTATGCTTAACAAGAAATGTTATGTCCTTCCCCTATATATTTAATTAGCTCATTTACTAATTTTAAATGCTTGTATAAAGTTAAAGATACAAATCTAAGTACATTGTACAAAAGTCCTTCAATAGTAGTTTGTTATGAGGCCTAAGCTAAGAAGAGTGAGGTTAAATGTATGCATTCTCCCCTAACTATAAATCTTGTAGTCAAATGCTCTTTCAAAAGAAATCTATGCTAGCTGGGCATGGTGGTACGTGCCTGTAATCCCAGCCCTTGGGAAGCTAGGCCAGGAAAATCATGATTTGAGGCTAGCATGTTTTGTATAGTGAATTCCAGGCCAACCTGAGATACACAGCAAGATCCTGTCTCAAAAAACAAAAAACAAAACAAACAAACAAGAAAACAAATCCAAAAGAAAAAAATAAAGAGGAAAGGAAGGAAAGAAAGAAAGAAAGAGTTAAATTTGCAGCCTCTTATATATAAAAGCAAATTCTTCTTCCAATCCATATTTTCCTTTCTTCTCAAGAGGTTACTCTCACTAGAAGTGAATTAACTTAAAATTATCTATAATGAGGTTTTTTACAAGCTTCTGTGTTATATTCAAATAACTGCCAAGCAGGTAAACAAATCTTTTTTATTATACTTTGAAGTAAATTAAATTTTTATTTTTAATTTCAATTTCAAAATTTTCATAGTTACCCACAGTTTTCCTTTATCCTGAGTTCTGGGTGTACTTCAGCATTAGTCCTTTCTTATAACTAACATATCTGTACATAAAAACACCTTCTCAGTTTGCCATATTTTGTGGGTAAAGTTTACCTCCATGTTTCATGTTTGTTTTTAATACATAAAAATGGGTATTTCAATTCTTTGCAAATTTGACTTTTTTGTTTGTTTTTGTAGCACTGGCGAGGTGAACCCAGGACTTCACACACACATTTGCAAGCATTTTACCACTGAGCTGCATCCCTAGTCAATATTTTATTTTTTATTTTGAGATAGGGTCTTGCTATGTTATGCAGGCTTCCTCTGACCTCAAACCCACAACCATCCTGCCTCTGCCTCCCCAGTGGCTGGGATTACAGTCTTGCATCACGACACTCGGTTTGATTTGCCTTTAGGACAAAACTTTTCCATTTTATGTTCTATGACCTAGGGTCCCATCTAGTATTATATTTCATTGGTAGGGTCAAAAATATTTTGTGATAATGGACAGTTTTTCTTGCATTTTTTAAATGATTTTTCCACTCGTGATTCCTGTTTGACACCTCTTCACCAATGTTAAACCAGTTGGCAGCCTACTCATCTATAAAGTTTCTGTCAAGGAGGAACGTACAAACTAAATGAAGACCAAAAAATAAGAAAACAGTGTTTTCAAGTGCTTTAAGTTTCTGAAGCTAGAGTTTCTTCAGCATTATAAGAACACATTTAGAACAAAGACAGTAGATTTTGAGGGGAGGGGAGACATATTGACAGATGAGAAGTGCTTCTCATCCTGAGCTAGAAAAAAAGACAGAAAAGAATTTTCTGAGGTTCAGGGAAAGTGAGGGCAGAGCATGCAAAAGGAAATCAATGAATGATGAGTTCCTTTAGCTGAGGCTGAATATCAGAGAAATGACAGAATCAATCAAAATCAATCAAGGAAATATCCAGACAAATTCACGAATTTAAGAGAAAAGGGGAATGATGCCCATGTACTATCATGCTGACATCTGGGGAGCCCAAAGATGTAATAAGGCTGAATCTAACAAAGAATCCTCCAGCAGCAAGATTTCAGCACTCTCACGCTAAGCCCAGGATGAGTCCTGTGTTCCCAGGATTGACATGGCAGTAGCAAGAGGCCACCAGGTCTAAAGTGGACTGTGGGTGGGAATCAGATGTCAGTCTGTGTAGAAATATGCTTGAAGTCTAGAATAGAATACTACACATGAAGATGACTGCAGGGACAGATGTCTCTAAGGATCCCTCAGCTACTGTTATTTCATTAAGGTATGATGTATTATAACATCCCTTCGTGATTCTTATTTTAAAACAGAGAATGGAAAACAATATAAAATCAGCTGCATTTATTTATGTACTTATTTTACTCTGATGTAATATAGCAGTTATAAAAGTATAACAGTTATTCACAGGAAAAAATCTGTATAAAATGATAATACATAAAAACAGCATACATTCCAACCACACCACGCATTGCATGGTATTATTGTCTACTATTGGACATGATGTTGATTTTGACATTTCTGTGTCACTCCATATTCTTTTTGGGGAGAATTCTCTCCCTCCTATTCAGATACACTGCAACCTGGTTCCCTTATTCCATGTTATGGCTTCCCCAGCCTTTAACTTTATGCTCTCTCTCTCCCCTGTTGTGTGAACAATCAATTGGCCATGGTCCTAACATTTCATTTGGAATATTGATTCAGTGAAATCAATCATGTGAAAACTCTGTAGCAAGGTGCCAAAGCAAACTCAGCATTGGCTTTCATTCATGTTATTAAGTCATGATTTCCAGAAACACAAACATACAAAGTTTATTTTTAAATTCACACATATGGAACACATTTAATAGACATGGATTTGGAGGTAAGTGTACTGTGAAATTACAGACATAAACCTAACATACTCCTTTTCTACACACCTTCTTCACTTAGATTTGTAAAGCCTAATGTGATCTTGGGAGAAGGACCTGGCAACCCCCTCCCAAAAATCAATCTGCCATTGAAAACCCTATGCACAGCAGAAAAGCACTGACAATAGTGTTTCCCCTGTTGTACAGAGGGTTGCTATCAGTCGGATACCGACTCGATGGCACCTAACAACAACAACAACAATGTGATCTGGCCAGGGGTTTAGCTTAGTTGGTAAAGTGTTCCTCTGTACTCTCTGAGGCCATGGGTTCAATCCCCAGCATCCCAAAATGGGAGAAGGACATGGCAGCCCATTCTCAAAACAATCCTGAAAAAAAGTCAGCTATTGAAAACCCTGTGAGGGTTACTATGACCGACTCAAGGGCACCTAACAACAGCAAAAGTGATCTGGCCCATGACTCACATTGAAGATCTAAGCAAGTATGACTCAATGCTTTTTTCCCCTGAAAAATAAAAAGCACAGGCATTTGTTTCATAGTAGTAATAAGGTTGTTGTTGTAGTTAGGTACCATGGAGTCTGTGTTTCACTCATAGGAACCCTATGTACAACATATGAAACACTATTGTCAGTGTTTATCTGCTTTTCACAGGGTTTTCAATGGCAGATTGATTTTGGGGAGTGGGATGCCAGGTCTTTCTCCCAAACCTACAGCACCTCGTGTTCCCAGGCGGTTTCCCATCCAAGTACTAACCAGACCCAACCCTACTTAGCTTCCAAAATCTGACTGGATTGGACACCACAGTAGTACAGCTGGAAGCTAGTAATGAGGTAGTAATCTTAAATACTTATATATTTATTAATGATGCATAACCTTATATAATAACCTGATAATATAATTATGCTGAATTATCAAAATAAAGAGCTAAAATAGGATCTATGAATTTTATAAAATGTTTCAAAACAACTTCTATAATTCTTAGAATAAGGATTGGAGCTTAAGTTGTGAGACTCAGTTCCCTAGATCATTCAATATGTGGAAAAAATGACTAATGAGTCTACTTAATTATTATATAAGAATAACAAACCTCACAAAAATTCTGGGCTTTTTTTTGAAACAAGGCATAAAAATAATCAACTTTTACCAAAATCATTGTCATTTTAGCAATTGACTTAAATCATCCATCATGCTTTTATTAAAATTACATTGCTAAAAATGGAAACATAACTCATATTGATTTATACTATGTGTATTTTGTATCAGTCCAAAAAGTACCTCTTTACAATGCATCATTTAAAACCATTTATTCTACGCTGGGCTTGGTTCTCCATGCCTGTAATCTCAATGACTCAGCAGGCTGGGGAAGGAGGATTATGAGCTCAAGTCCAGAAGTAGCCTGCATAATTTAGTGACACCTGTCTCAAAATTAAGCATAAAAAAAGAGACAAGGGGTACAGCTCAGTGGTGGAGGACCATGGGTTCAATCCCCTAGTACTGAGTGAAAATCAAACAAACAGCTATTTCTTCTACTGCTTGAAGCAGCAGAATCAACCAAAATGCAGAAAAAGAAACTGATTCATGTTTCCTAGGAGGAGCAATGTAAATTCTGTTCTGACAACAGCCTTACAGATAAAAGAATACAGAATCAAGAATGATGCTCTTTCTTGCTTCAGGAAATTCTTCATCATTTCTTTATATCCTAACCTCTGTAGCCCTGTGGCATCCGATCCCATCAGATCTCGGAAGCTAAGCAGGATTGGGCCTGGTTTGTACCTGGATGGGAGACCTCCTGGGAACACCAGAAGCTGTAGGCTTGGGAGAAGGACCTGGCAACCCCCTCTCAAAAATCAGTCTGCCATTGAAAACCCTATGAACAGCAAAGAAGCACTGACAATAGTGTTTCCCCTGTTGTACAGAGGGTCGCTATGAGTCGGATACGGACTCGATGGCACCTAACAACAACATAGTCACTTAAACCTGAAAAAAATAGCCAACTGAAGTAACTGTCATGCATATTCCTTGTTCATCCATGATCGAAATAATCATATGACACTTACTATTAGAAATTTGTGGATAAACTTGTCTTATTAAAGAAATCAAACTTTTATGTTTTACCTTCTAGGAGAATATGAACAGTGCAATTATTTTTTTCTAAATTTCATTGTAAATTTTTTAGATTAAGCTTTTACCTTTCAATTTATTTATCTGTCTGTTATATGCATTATGTATGTACATGTATGTACATGTAACAGGTAGATAAATACATATATTCATTAAGCTCTTTCTATATCTAGAGCACTGCGCTGCAGTCTCTGAGGTCCGGAGTTCAATTCCCAGCACCACAAAAATGGGAGAAGGACATGGCAATCCACTCCCAAGGCAATCCCGAAACAGTCAGCCATTGAAAACCCTATGAGGGTCACTATGAGTTGGATTCCGACTCGACGGCACCTAACAACTACAACATCTAGATAGCTGCTGGGATTTAGCTCAGTTGGTAGAGCACTACTCTGCAGTCTCTGAGGTCCCTGTGAATTCCCAGCACTGCAAAAATGGGAGAAGGACATGGCAATCCACTCCCAAGGCAATCCCAAAAAAATCAGCCATTGAAAACACTATGTTGTTGTTAGGTGCTGTCGAGTTGGTATCCGACTCATAGCGACCCTCATAGGGTTTTCAATGGCTGACTATTTTGGGATTGCCTTGGGAGTGGATTGCCAGGTCCTTCTCCCGTTTTTGCGGTGCTGGGAATTGAACTCGGGTCCTCAGAGACTGCAGCGCAGCGCTCTACCCACTGAGCCAAATCCCAGCCCCTTGAAAACACTATAAGGGTCACTATGAGTCGGACATGACTAGACGACACCTAACCAAAACAGCATATCTAGATAAACCTATTTTAATACATTATGTCTAAATTTCAGTGATAAAAATACCCCTGCCTTCCAAAATTCTCATCTAATGTTCTCCAAATAGTATATTTTGTACATGAAAATTGGAGTAGAAGGACGACTTTCTGTGGCTTTCCCAATTCTCACTATGAGCTCCAGGGCAGCAGCTACTGACAAAGAATATTATCTAATATTTATGGCACTAGAGTTCTGTCCATGCGGGAAGGCTCTGCATCAGAGGGCTTCCTCTGAAAGGGAACTGTGAATTTCACCTCGCAGTTTCTCCTTCTCTGAATGGGTCCTGGACAAAGAGAGTTAATAAAACATCAAATAAGACTGAGGATAAGTCAATCGTTTGGATACCTAAGCTCCTTGGCTGAGTTTGATTTGTGTAACTTTCCTCTTTTGTTTGTGGAAATTCCACCCCCAGGCTTCACTGAAGCCCATATATTGGCACTTTGACCTTGTACTTTAAATCTTTGTTCCAAAGTGATACATACCAAAGTGACAAAGTTGGATTCAGTTTTTAAATATAAATTGTATCATATTAAGTTGGAAGAAGGACCCAATAACCCACTCCCCAAAACAATAAGCCATTGAAAACCCTATGAATAGTAGAGATGCACTGACAATAATATTTTTCCTATTGTATAAAGGGTCACTGAGTCAGACACCAAGTCTATAGTACCTAACAACAACATCATATTAGTTATAATACAATGATATATTGTTGTGATGAATCTCTATTGATTGTTGTTTTAGTTGTTGTTGTTAGGTGCCCTTGAGTGGGATCTGACTCATAGTGACCCTATGGACAGCAGAAGGAAACACTCCCTGATTCTGTGCCAGGTGCACGATCTTATTTATGTTTAAGCCCATTGTTGCAGACACTGTGTCAATCCATCTAATGGAGAGTTTTCATTGACCTGCCACTATCCCAAACACGATGTCTTTCTCCAGGGATTGGTCCCTCCTGACTACATGGCCAAAATATGTAAGACACAGTCTAGCCATCCTTCTTTCTAAGGAGCACACCGGTTGCAGTTCTTCTAGGAGAGATCTGTTGGTTCTTTTGGCAGTTCAAGGTATATTCAATATTCATTTCCAGAACCAAAATTCAAGAGCATTAATTCTTCTCCTGTCTCCCTTGTTCAATGTCCAGCTTTCACAATCATATGATGTGACTGAAAATACCATGACATGAGTCAGGTGTACCTTCGTCTTCAATGTGACATCTTAACTTTTCAATACTTTACAGAGGTCTTTCGCCACAGCTTTTCCCAAAGCAAAGTGTTTTTTGACTTCCTCGACTGTTGCTTTTATGGGTGATTGTCTAACAAAGTAATGCAAATTCGTGGAAAACCTTAATCTTTTCTCCATTTATTGCAAAAGTTGCATACTGACCCAATTATAAGGTTTTTTGTTTTGTTGATGCTGATTTGCAATCCATACTGAAGGCTATGTTCTTTGATCTTCATCAGTAAATATTTCAAATCTTCTTCACTTTCAGCAAGCAGTGTTGTGTCATCTGCATAACGCAGGTTGTTAATGAGTCTTCCTCCAATCCTGATGCCACATTCTTCTTCATAAAGTCTAGCTGCTCAGATTATTTGCTCAGCATAGAAATTGAATACATACGGTGAAAGGACACAAGACACAAACCTGACACACACTTTTCTCGACTTTAAAGCAGTGTCTGCTTATTCTGTTCAATGACTGCCTCCTAGTCCATGTACAGATTCTTCATGGGTACAATTAGGTGCTCTAGTATTCCCATTCTTTGCAGTGTTATCCATAATTTGTTATGATGCATGCAGTCAAATGTCTTTGCATAGTTGATAGAACATAGATAGATACCTTTCTGATATGCTCCACCTTTGGCTAATATCCACCTGACATCAGCAATGATATCCCTGGTTCCCTACTCTCTTCTGAATCCATCTTGATTTTCTGGTAGTTCCTTGTCTATATATTGCTATAGTCACTTTTGAATGATCTTTAATAAATTTTGCTTGCATGTGATATTAATGATATCATCCGATAGTTTCCACATTCAGTAGCATCTCCTTTCTTGGAAATAGGCACAAAATTCTATTGATTAGTTCTCCTATTTTTAAACTCCCTTGAGGTGTGAATTTCATAATTTTCTTTCAGGTTATTTGATATTATGTGCAGGAAAACAGTTCACTCTTCAAAATTAAAGTCCAATGCTGTGACATCTTTACTAGGACTGCTTTTAATTTTTGTTGCTTCTCTTAAAAATCTACCAGAGTTGTCCAAACTTTTGGCTTTCCTTAATCACATTGATTAAATAGGAATTGTCTTGGGCAGAACATAAATTATATAATATAGTCAGTGCATATACATAATAAAAGAAATCATGAAGAAAGTAAATACTAGGAAATAACATGATGTTAAAAGATTTTATGGAGCCAATTACTAGCAGTCCTAGAACACATGAGGCCCATGGGCCATGGTTGAACATGCCTGATCTAGACATTTTCCATTTCAATTGACTACAGTAAGAGAAATTATGTCAGATTGACAACATCCATTCAGCAGTAGAAAGGCATTCATTTCTTATCTCTGTGATTTCATAACTTGAACTGATTTCCTGACCACAAAACATGTGACAGCATGTGCTTCCAGCCCTGTACTTATTCTCTTGAAACATACTCTTTCCATCAGAAGTGGAGATTTAGAAATTTCCTTATTCCTAAGAAAGCCAACATTAACTGAGAGCTAACTATGCTCCAAGCAGAGTGGGTAAGTGAAGTTGCCACATTAAAATACATAATCCTCTCAGCATAAGTATCCCTTCTATGTACCCATGTATTGACCATGTTCACACAACTTAGTAACAGAGGTTGGACTTGCTTTAGACTGATTCCTGACCTTCTATCCTGGGCCACTCTATTATTCTACATGGACTATTGTAAGTACTGCAGGTAGTGGTATTTAGCACATATACATATATATAAGTTGGTTTTTGTTTTGTATTCAGGTTTTAGGGAAAATATAGAGCTTATAAAAGTTTAAACATTGTATTCAGTATGTATTAAAGAGTAGAACATAAGAGACTTCATATTCACTACATTAGTTTCAAAATATTATCATTTTAAATATTTAACTTGACATGTAATAATGGTACATATTTATGGGATGCATGTGATAACTTAGTAGATGTATAAACTGTTTAAAAATTCAGTATAACTTCCATATTCTAGAGTCTAATCTGCACCCTTTCAATAGTTTTAGAGGGCTACAAAATCAAACACAGATTAAAATCACATGTGGATTGGATTTATGTGAGAGACCTGGGTCAAGAGCTCTTTACCATGAATCCAATCCACTTGTGATTCCTAATCCCCACATGATTTTGTAGCCCTCTAAAACCGTTGAAAGGCTGAGGATTAGATTTGAGGATATACCGTCATTTCCATCTCCTTAAGCACTAATCATCTATTTGTTTGAAGCCTATGAACTCCTTTATTCTAGCTCTTCATAAAATTTATACTAAGTTGTAAACTATAGTCCTTCTAATGTGGTAGAAGGCATTAGAACTAATATCCCCTGTGTAACTCTATTATGGTATTCATTATCCAAACTCCTTCTCAAACACTTCCTTACCAAAATTCTTGTCTCTATTTTAATCTCTTCCTGTAAGCAAGTGACTTTATTAGCTTCCATATATGAATGAGAATATGCAATACTTCTCTTGCTGTGCCTGGTTTATTTCACTTGCTATAATGTCCTCCAGGTCCATTTATTTTGCCACAAATGACAAAATATCATTTGTATGGCTGAATAATATTCCATTATATGTAAGTGTGTGTGCGTGTGCGTGTGTGTGTGTGTGTGTGTGTGTGTGTGTGTGTGTATCATCTGCTAATGGACACATCAGTTGATTCCATATTTTGGCTATTACGCATAGTGCTGCAATAAAAACCAGGAGTTCAGGTATTATCAAGAATTTTATCTTATAAAGTACTTTTTACCTAAACCTGTCAAGGCATATTATAATCTATATTGTTGATTTACAAATCCTTTAAGGAAAAGGTCTCCAACCCCCTGTTAGGAACTAGGCAGCACAGCAGGGAGTGAGAGGCCTGGGAGCAAGAGAAGTATCATCTGTATTCATAGCTGTTCCTCATTGCTTAAACCAACCCAAAACCATCCCAGCACACTGTGGGTCCATAGAAATTTTTTCTTCCACAAAACTGGTCTCTGTTCCAAAAAGGTTCAGGAACACTGCTTCAAGGCCTTTTTAGGATGGTGGTGTACTTGCCAGAGGGTTATTTGAAACTGAAAACTCCAATGCTGTGAACAACTAGCAAGCCTTCAGGCAATTTAAATTCATCCATTTTCATTTTCTTTACAGAACTTCATAATATGAAAATTGTTTCTTCCATTTAGAACAAAGCTACTACATGTATTAGAGTATTTAATTTTGAAACACACACACCATATGACTTAATAATAAATTAATTATGATATATCAGTGAAACTATTCTCATAGGCTTGAGGAAGAGTTTGGAAATTAAATGGTAAATTAGAAGATATATCTATATAAACATTTCCCAAGGAACGACTTATAAAAGTTTTTCCTGTGCTCTTTAGAATATTAAGCAGAATTCTTGGCTTCTACCAACCAGATCCAAGAGTGTCACTCTCCTGACTATAGCATTAAAAATGTCCTGAACGTTGTCAAATGTCTTCTTGAAAGCAAAATAACCCCAAGTAGAGAACCTCTGATCTAAATGCTTACATCTATGTAAACATTCAACTAAAGTCTATTTTTTATTTTATTTCTATTTATTTATTTATTTATTTATTTATTTATTTATTTATTTTTTGCTGTACTGGGGGTTGAGCCCAGGGCCTCTTGCTTGCATGCTTTGCAAGTATTGGACCACTGAGCTGCATGCCCAACCCATTTTTTACATTTTGAGACAGGGTCTTGCTAAATTACAAAAACTGCTTCTGTCTTGAACTTGTGATTCTCCTGCCTCTGCCTCCCAAATTGCTGGGATTACAGGTGTGTCCCGTCGTGCCCGGATCAATTAAAGTGTAAATAAAATTTTCCCATTAAAAATAAAAAATAACAGGTCATTGAGAGAAATAAAAGTGTTAGCCCTCAAGGGATAGTTATTAATAGATTGGCATTATGCATGATATACTATTGCTAAAATAGGTATAGAAATACTTATAACACAAAAGGAATAAAATATAGGTTTTTTGCATGCATTTATAGATTTGTCTCCTAAATCCATCAAGGTATTTATGTCTTTTCCTCATATAACTCAAATTTTAATTTTCCTTTGATTTTTATACTATGATTATATACAGTATGTAGGCCATATATTTCAAGGTAGATGCATATCTGTGTTCAGGAAAATGTAAATAAAATGAATTATTAATTTAGTTAAATATTGAGGTGAGTGTCTCTTGAGAAACTCATACCGCCTCTTGTTTTTTACTGCTGAATTTTTTTAAGACATCTCTCTCTTAAAACCAACACTTACATCTATATTAAAGGGTTTTCTTCATAAACTCCAACTTTGATTCATAAAAAATAAAATTTTGTGAAAGAATAGACAGAAAATAAATGAATAAATATATAAATATATATATAAATAAATAAATGTTTTAAAGGTAAATTGTCCTATGAGTACTTATACATACTAGATGGACTTAAATGTAAGCAACTTAATATTCCATACATAAGATGAAATTCCATACAGAAAATGAAATCCAAAATGAGTCCCTTCATAAAGAGGCACTGAAAATATGGGTATGAATATTATATTGCCTTTCTTATATACTAATTTTTTCTCCCTTTGTTTGAAATAAATGACACATTGGCAGTCCGAAGTTTGTCATCTATTACTCTCTCCAGTAAAAGGCATTTCATATATCTAATGATCATGTTTATTTTTTTAATCCAATTGCCCTTGACAAGATCTTGTCCTGAACCCCATCTTCAATGACAAATGCAATTCTCAAAGTGATTTTACATTCTGACTTCAGTATTTGCCACCCTACATATGTAATCTTCCCCTTATAAGGTTGATATTTCAAATGATTTATATACTAAGTTATAGCTCCATATTTTAAGCAGAAGAACAGATTATTTATGGAGTTTAAAGAACCTTATTAGCAGTTTCCTCTGTCAATGCTGCAAATCATTAAAATTTGGCTATTAATTCCTTAGTCAAATTATTACACATACAGTTTGGCAAGACATTCCTAGCAAATAATCTCTAGGAAGAGAATTTACTCTTCCTTATTTGCTTCTCTGTTTTATAAGACCAGTGGACAATGGTTAGCCTTGAAATGCCAAAAACTACATATATTTACATATACAAACAAACCATTCTTGTCATTTATCAACTACTGACTTTGGTCAATTTCTTTTTTTTTTTTTCCTACATGATTAGATTAAAAACCATTAGCATCTTTAATCAATTCAGTGACCATTAACTTTCCCAAAATACACTAGGGCATAGCCTACAATGTCTAATATAGTATGTGAAATAATCAGTTGTCAGTAAATAGTACATGACTGAACAGAATTTAAAAACAAATGAAAATATTCAAGAAATGGTGCACTTATACATACACTGGTTTTTCAAAACCTATTCTGGTAACAATTCTTGTTTAACAATCACATAAAAAAGGGTTATATTTTCGGGCATAAGGTCAGGTTTCCAGAGCCCACTATTTTCTAATATGGTAATGTACAGCCTCTAAAGATTTCTTACACCCATGGCTATGTTTCTTGAAATCCCTAAGATTTTGTATGTTGCTTAAATATGTGTTCATAACTCTCCTTTTTGAATTGTTTTCCACAATTGGTGAGCTATTTCCAAATGTAGTCACTCTGACATAAAATAGTTTAGCATTTCATTTCATCTTTGATTAAGTGTTTCTTCCAGTTCAAGTGACCAAACTTATATGTGACATTTTGTACAGGTTTAAGAGTGTATCTTGTTAGTTTTATTTACTTTTTCACTTGGAAATAGATTGCTAATACATTATGTCTTGCCATTCATCCAGGAAATTGTCTTAAAACTTTTAATTATTTAATTAGTCCATTAAATTACAAGCTGATCCTTGATGAAGAGAAAGTGTGAAGGGCAGTCAATATTTAATGCTCTAGCAGGCATTTATCAGGCTAAGTATGTGAAGTGTCTCTGTATTCATACTATTATAGCTGTAAGGTAATTAAGATAATTAAAAAGGAAAATGATATACATGTAATGTAGGCATCTGTTGAGCACCAACAGCAGGAAAAACTAAATCTTTTGCAAAGCTGCTGCTGCATTGGATTATCATTTAGACATGTGCAGAACATAAAATAAAAGTCAAGTAATGCCTTGATGATGTGTTTCATCAGACTCTGGCAAAAAGGAGTATAAAATTAAGTCAAATTATCGCATATTGGAGAGCAAAGAGACAAACACAATCTTATCAGTCTTTATATTTGAAGTTTATGAGGCTTAAAGAGTTATGTTGACATATACAATGTAATATAGCACTCAGCAGCCCCTGAAATAGATTCCAACTCTTGTTACTTTTAGGCTCCTGATATCTTTACACACCCATGTGGAAACTCTGATTAATATTGCT